>VDFB02311004.1:0-93432 GCA_007258455.2 Sequoia sempervirens | reverse complement strand
ACTCTCGTCGATAGACTACAAAAGATACACATTAGTAAAAAATGCTTTATGGATCGGGGAGACCCTCACCATCTCTTGCCGATATGAATTATACATTGAAATATTCAGGGTTAAATGGATTCTATGTGACCATATGACTGAATATGGGCAAAAATGTTATGAAGTGAGGATTCTTGTGCTTGTGGCAAGGAATTATCTGGAAACTCATGGATATAAAAAACTGTAAAATTTTCAAAATCTTACAGTTCTAACAGGTGGCTCATAACCTATTTTGAACTGTTACAAATACATCTACAATATAGGTCGACATGGACCTATAATATATCCCACATAAGATTAAAGTACTTATTCATCCTTCACACAACATCAAACGTGTTAGGTTGGCTCCAAATAAGACCTAAAAAAAACCTTCATCTGTGTATCCACATCTTGACACGTGGACCCCAAAAATTGATAACATCTGGAATTCAAGCTCAACTGACATTTGACAACTTAACTTCAACACTACAAAACCAAAATGTGAGGCATAGCTAACATTATTCTAGAGAATTTGGTTTGATTTTATATTTTTATATAGTTGATGTTCTTGACATGGTTGATGTTGAGATTTTGATTTTTATATATTTTGATTTTGGAATATGGACATAAATGTATTATATGCATGTTTAGATATTTATTTCCTTATAAATGCAATAATACATTCATCTAATAAAATAATTTGATCATAAAGTATTTTGGTTAAATGTTTAATTTTCGCAAAAATAAATATTTTATATTATTATGATAGATCTTATAGTTATGTGTTTATATTTAATGTTTTGACTATAATTTCCAAAATTTACTAATGCTTCTAATGATATATTGCAGGTGGGCAGTCCAGATTCCGTAAGAAATGGGAGAAAAAGTCCAAATGCTAAATATTTATTATTGGTTTTTAATTTTGTTAAGGGGGTTTACTGTTTGTGAGTAATTTGATTTTTTATGTTAATTCTTTTGTGGGGGGAAATATGTTTTCATTCGAACGATCTTTTCATTTGGATTGTATTTTGAGGGAAGTTGAAGAGTTGGGAAGAATTCTATTTTAAAGAGGGAATTAGTATGGTGAAGGGGATGGGCAGTTTGGATGTCTTTCTTGAATATTTTTACTACCTTCTTCTTTTGAGGTAAAATTGTCTTCTTTCTGGATTCAATTGAGGGAATTGCTTCTTGGGGAATGGCTGGAAGGAATAGGTGGTAGATAGATTTTGGCTGGGAGAAGGAATCAAATACTTTGGTCAAGTTATTGGGCTGATCCTAACTTGGACAGTCAAGGTATATTTTGCATTTTATTGATAATTTTAGTGATGTCTTCAAATTCTCCCTTGATTGTGATTTTGTGTCAAAAAAATTGTTGTGTGTGGAGTCTTATTTGCGTAATGGGGGTTTGGATGTAAATAAGGAGCTGATCTCGCCTGAGAGTAGAGAGCCTCCATTGTTTGGGGTTGAGAAGGGCATGGAGCCTCTCTTGGGGATTGCTGATAAAATGCATATATATAAATTAAATGGAGCTATGTGTTGGATGGAGTATGGAGTGGTTGGTTGTGGAAGAGTTGTGAATGAAAGAATTTGGTTTTGGATAGATGGCAGAGGTTATGTGTTGAATATGGAGTTGAATGTTTATATCGAAAAAAAGATGTTGTGCCCCAAGAGGGAAGGGAATCCCCCTTCTCCCCCTTTTCAAGAATTCTGTGAACAGATTCTTTGTGAGTGTGTCAATGTTAATTATTTTTTCTTCTTTTATTTGAGTTTTGTATTTGGATTTTGTTTCTTACTCAGGGGTGGACTTTATTACATCAATCCTAAGGTTGGGAGGAGAGTAGGATTGGGCTGCTCTATTCAGTGATGCAGGTTTTAGAGAATGATCTGAATTTTGTTGGAGGAAATTGAATGTATAAGATTCTTTTATATTTCTGAATTCAATATGAATGTTTAACTTTGATAAGTGTTGCAGATTGAACAAAATTCCTTGGTAGAAAAAAAATGAAGTCTTTCAATGATTAGGAATTGTATTCAAGTAATATAATTAT
This sequence comes from Sequoia sempervirens, assembly GCA_007258455.2. NCBI lineage: Eukaryota > Viridiplantae > Streptophyta > Pinopsida > Cupressales > Cupressaceae > Sequoia > Sequoia sempervirens. The sequence continues at coordinate 91,366 of VDFB02311004.1, read as the reverse complement.
GCTATTTTTTTGCAATAACTTATAATTTTAATACACAGTTGTTGCGCTGGTATTTGTGTTTATATAGAATTGTATTTTAATGTATACAATTTTATATGCTTGAGAAAACACTAGAATTAATTATTATTCTTTAGATTTTTGGTTGGATTATATAATAAATTTTGCTATAATATAACGATTTTCCTATTCTTGAAGGAGAAATTTTGCTAAAAATAATATATTGATTTCTATATTTAACTCCATAGTGTAGGGAATTAAGTTAACATTATCATTGCAAAGAATTTATAAGGTTTTGTATATTCATATTCGCTATAGCCTTTTCATGGCTTTCTTGGCCTCCATATTGTACTCACATCCTGTACATTGAATTCATAGCTTGTACTTTGTATTCCTGCAACCGTTTCTTAAGTCTTATTCTTTAATAACATTCTTGTTGTATATCCTTGTAATAAGCGTATTAGTTTGCAACAACTTTGAGTATTTAGTATCAAATTAAACCTTCACTATGTTTGAAAGCATAATAATTTTAACAATGTTCACACTATAAATAGTTTCTAATTTTAAGATTAGAAAGCGCATAAAGATTTTAAGAAAAGTATGTTAAAAAATAGATCAAAATATAACATAGTTGTAACACCTAAATGATTGGGTGGTTGTGTTAGGAATGGCATCCACATATCAACAACATGGGCTTGGTCCACAGTTGTGTATTTTTTTTCTTGTTTCTTTGTGTATTCCTCACTATAACCCATGACCTGTGAATGCTATCTTGGCCACGAAATTGCTAATTATCTCTCTAAAGACCACAACCTATTAATGTTACCTTGACTGATACTTGGTTAATTGTTTATTATCAAATACTTATGTTATTTACTCTGGTATCATGCATTTCATTGTATAGTAATAATATTGGTTTATCATTTCAAAGAATACCTTGTCGAGTAAGCATATATACCACATAGACCTTCACTTGCATTCTTTCCTTTAACCATTATATTTTGAAAACAATCTACCATAATTTTTAGCGTCTTCAGAAATTATAAATTAGCATTGTTAATGAACATGCAAACCATATAAATGTTTTCATTTGTGCATGCCAATTTGTTTACAGTTGTTAAATGTTACCTTATTCATAGATTACTAAGTGTTATAGTTCATTAGTCCCGGTTTGTGCATTATTAAAACCTATAAACTTTTGTTCTATAAATTGAATAGAGTATAATATATAAATATTTACATTAGAAAATGTGTTCTTTTAAAAATGATAGGATTTAATTTTGTTCAGTATTTAGATATAAAACAACGTTTAAATGATCTTAACTTTGTTCCAAATATCAATGAAATGGAAAAATAACAATATCATTATTTGTTAATGATAACAAATACATATATGTATGTGCAATCTCATTTTTTTTAATTCCATGTTATATGTAACGCTATTATTTCTCTTTTCTTTCTTGTAAATTCAAATGTTGGATTGATAATGAAAATTTCTAACTTGTAAAATATTTCTTGGTTTAGTTGTAGCGGTCAAGACTTCTTCCTTTTTAACATTATATTCACATCTTCAAGAAAATTTTAAATTAAGTTATGCCTCCTCGACGAAGGAAAAGTCATTCCATGCCATCTGAATCAGAGCATACTAAGGAGCCTATAGATCATGGGTGCCAAATAATTTAGACCTTATAGCTTTTGGTGGATTTCATTCAGGATAGAATTCCCCTACCCAATAATCAGGATCAACATAATTCAAATGAGAACCATTCTAGACCCCGAGAGTGCAGTAGAATCCCTAATAGGGAGAGAGTAGAGCATCTAGAGGAAGGAATGGGTGAATATGGAAACTATGAACCTCCTCCTCGTAACACTCGAGCTGGGAAGGATGCTTCTGTTGAAATAGATAAGCTTATTTGATATTTCCTTCATCTTCAGTCTCAACACTTTTTTGGTTCTACTAATGGTTTGTAGGTGGAGTACTAGTTTATTAGCCTTGAAAAATGTTTTGTACTCAAATTTTTTGGAAGTAATCTCAATGCTAGATTGGCGATTCACTTTATTAAGGAGGATGTGGATACTTAGTGGTGGTAGGAGGAGAGAAAAGGGAATTTGAATCTGGATAATATTACTTGGGGAGTCTTCTTGGACCTATTTAAGAAAATATATATCTTTGACCATTCTCAGTAGCAGAAAATTGACGAGTTTCATGATCTTCAATAGAGGGGACTCATAGTAGCCCAATACAAGAATAATTTTTTTGAGTTGATGTAGTATGTTGATTACATTCAGGAGGAAAAGTTGATGGTAAACCATTTTATCAGAGGTCTTAATCATGGGATTGCAGGACCTGTAAGGTTATTTGAACCTACTCCTTTGAGACAGGCAGTGGAGAAAGCCCTTATTGCTGAGGAAATCCAACCAAAGCATCATGATCATTATCGAAATCTACCTCATCAAAACCACAATCATTTTCATTCATTTGTACCACGTAAGGGTGGAGGTGGGAAAATTCCTTCCTTGCTAGGTCAACACCACAACACCAACAATAAGGATAAAAAGCTAAGTCAACTTAGGGAGGTTCAGTTAGAACATGACAAGTACTATTGCATAAAGGAGGTCAGAAATCTTACACACATTTTGTTGGGCTAGCTCGCTCTCAACAAGGTTCTTGAGGTAGTTAGGTTAGTTCTAGTAAACCATTTTTTTGACTTTGACACCACCTAAGGATCCCAATTATAATTTTATAGGTATGGGACATATTGCTGATGAATGTTTCTAGAACAACGTGGCTTTGAGAGGTTAGCATGAGACAATTTTAGAACCTACAGTTGGTGATGTGGGTAGATCTCATCGAGTCTTTGCAATAGTTGATAATTGGTAGGAAAATCATCAAGCATCAGTCATAGAGGTTCTTGGTAAAATTGGTAAGGTTGATGCCTTTGTACTTTTTGATTCTGGAGCTATAGATTCCTTTATTTCTCCATCCATAGCAGAAAAGTGCGGGTTGGTGGCTGCTAGGAAAGATGTTGATTGGGATGTTGAGTTAGCTTTTGGTGCTAGGATGCCTGTTAGTTCTTTGGTTAGGGATTGCTGATTAGAGCTTAACTTTTTTTCTACTAAATTAGAATTCAAGGTGATACCATTAGGATCATATGATGTAATTCTAGGTATGGATTAGAGGAATACTCATGAGGCCAAGATTTATTTTCACAACAATTCTATTGAGTGCTTAGATGATATGCAAAAAAGGGTGGTGGCCTTAGGGATTAAGAGGTCAATGTCACTTAGGATGATTTCAACTATGAAACTTAAGAATTGTATGAGAAAAGGAAGCCAATTCTTTGCTATCTCCATTAGTGAAAGATCAAAGGACAATCCAAATACTTTTTTGGATGATCATCCTATTCTTCAAGAGTTTGCTAATATTTTTCCCTCTCAGCTTTCTAGTATGCTGCTATGAAGGGAGATTGATTTCTGTATCGACTTTGTTCCAGGAGCGCAACCTATTTCAAAGGCCCCTTATAAAATGAAAACACAAGAGCTTTAGGATCTTAAGTTACAGTTGGAAGAAATCTTAGAGAAAGACTATATTCATCCAAGTGTATCTCCTTGGGGTGCGCCTGTTATCTTTGTAAAGAAGAAGGATGTAAATCTTCATTTATACATTGATTACATGCAGTTAAATAAGCTTACAATTAAGAATCATTACCCTTTGCTAAGGATAGATGATTTATTTGATCAAATTCAGGGAGCAAATATTTTCTTAAAGATAGATCTTAAATTAGGGTATCATTAGTTAAGGATTATATAAGTTGATATCCATAAGACAACATTTCACACATGATATGGTCATTATGAGTTCACCGTTGTTCCTTTTGGATTGAATAATGCTTCGAAAGTATTCACGAGCTTGATGAATGGTGTCTTCTGCACATTTCTGATTGATTTGTGGAAACTTTCTAGACGATATTTTGATCTATTCTCTTACAGTGGAGGAGCATGAGGTGAATTTGCAACAAGTGTTGCAATTCTTGAGAGAGAATCAATTGTATGCCAATCTCTCTAAGTGTGAATTCTTCTAGATAGAAATCCAATATTTAGGGCACATTATTTTAGGAGATGAAATTTTAGTAGATCCCTCTAAGATTTAGGCTATTTTGGAATTTCCCACTCCCACTAATGTAGAAGAGGTAAGGAGTTTCATGGGACTTGCTGGTTACTGTAGACATTCAAAATATCTTGATTGATATCATGCACTCGATCCTGATTAACTAACTTTGATTCTTCCTTGATCATTTCTTTACTAACCAATTAATTTTATAATCTTTATTTAATTAATTCATCAAAATTCCTCCTTTAATTAAATAAATCAACTTTATTTAATTAAATCCTAATGTTCTCTCTTTGATTAAATAAATCAACTTTATTTAATTGAATCCTAATGTTCTCTCTTTGATTAAATAAATCAACTTTATATAATTAAATTCTAATGTTCTCTTTGATTAAATAAATCAACTTTATTTAATTAAATCCTAATGTTCTTCATTTAATTGAATAAATCAAATTTATTTAATTAAATTACTAATCTACCAATATCCTCTTATTTGATTTAAATAAATCCAAGCATTTAAATTAAATGTCATATATCAACTAATTTCATCTAAGTTAGTTAATCCTAAATTAATTAACTCCTAACACTAATCCTCCATTCCTCTAGCTTTTGCAAGTTGCACATGTAAATCAATTTATTTGATTTACTAATTCCCCCTATTTTCATTCAAATGTGGCATATTCTTTTGAATATTCCACCACTTGAATTTTCCCTCCCAAAGGACTTTTTTCCTCCACCTTGGCATTAAAGGCTCTTACATATCCTCTCCTTGAGCCACCTTGACATTAAAAGCACTTACACCTCTTCTTACACAAGCCACCTCTTGAAATTCAAATTTCACCTACATGCATTTAACATGCATATTGTTCAAAATGTGCTCCACTCCCCTTCATTAGCATGTTGACAAGTGGCACAATGCCATTGGTCCCTTTTTTAATCCTACATTCTCCCCACTCTTCAATCTTCAATCCTTCTTCCTTATAAATAGAGGCCTTCTCTATTGACTTGGGATCCACAAGTTCATCCACAATCATCTAGATTTTGATGCAAGGTTATGATCCACAAGTTTATGCGAGTTTATTATCCACAATCCATGCTCATTTGAATCCACAATTTCATCCAAGTTAGCATAGAATTTCATCACCCATAGCTAGGTCATTGAAATTTTGCATCAAGAATCACACATCTATCGTCAAGCTTATCAAGGAATTGGGAAAGGGCTTCTTTCCACATCAAAGAAGCACCAATTCCCCCATGGGATGCTGGTTTGAGCATTTAGAATAGAATTTCATTAGTAGTTTATTTGATTACTTTACTTTGATTTCATGTTCTTGTGTTTGAATGAATTTCATGGGGAATGCTTGTTTACACTTGTTTAAGGACTAATGTTTGCTTGTTTGTCCATGTTTGAGTAGGTCTAGGTAAAGAATTCTATAGTTACTATAGAAGATTTGTGGAAGGATTTTCCAAGATTTCTCATTCAATTACTTCTCTTTAGAGGCAAGGAAATAATTTTTTTTGGTCTGATCAATTTGAGAGAGCTTTTCAAATCTTAAAGGAGAAACTTACCAGTGTACCTATTTTGGAAATCCCAGATCTTGTCAGTGACTTTGTTATTTGAACTGTTGCATCAATCAAGGGTATTGGAGTTGTTCTTATGTAGGAGGGTCGTGTGATAGCCTTCAAGTATTGTAGTTGAGGAATCACAAGCTTAAATTTTTGACACATGATTTGGAATTGGTTGCAGTGGCTCATGCTTTAAACAAATGGCAACATTTCCTTTGTGGGCATAGATTTGAGTTGCACTTAGATCACCAGAGCTTGCAGTATATCTTTTCTCAGCCTAATTTGAATTCTAGACAATGTAGATGGATGGAGTTCCTTTGTGATTATGATTTTGATATTCATCACATTAAGGGGAAGGAGAATGTTGTGGTTGACTCCCTTAGTAGGTGAAGAGATGAATTAATGGCTTTGTTAGTTAAGATAGATATTAGAGGACATATTTTAGAGTTGTTGACTCAAGACATGTTATACAGTGAAATTATTAGTGTCATGGTCCTTTGAAGGACAAGTTTTAGGGATATTCTATAGATATTGATGTTTTTCTTCATCATCATGGACTTATTTATGTTCCTCCTATCAGCGACTTGAGTTGATTTTGACTAAGGCTCATAAAGCACCTTATGCAACTCATATTGGTGTTAAGAAAATACATGCAGATCTTTGAAAGTTATACTTCTAGGTAGGTATGTGTAAGGATATTGTAGGGTTTGTTGCTCACTGTCTTGAGTTTCAGAGAATGAAAGCAGAACACCAACATCCAGCTGGCTTATTGTACCCTCATGCTATTCTAGATTGGAAATGGGATGTGATATCAATGGAATTTATTATGGGATTACCTATGTTTGCATGCCAGCATGATGCGATTATGGTGACTGTGGACAAGTTAACTTATAAGGTGGCACATTTTTCTCCTATGAGTTCTTATAATGCCACCTTAGTAGCTAGAGTTTTTTTGCATAACATTGTTCGACTGCATGGAATTCCAAAGAGGATTATTTCTAATAGGGATCCTATTTTTACTTAATCCTTCTAGACCACTCTTCAACAAACTTTAGGTACTCAATTCAATTTTAGTACTGCTTATCATCTAGAGATAGATGGTTAAATAGAGCGAATGAATCAAGTTTTGGAGGACATGCTTAGGATGTATGTAATGGACCCAAAGTCTCATTGGGAGGATTACCTATATTTGGTAGAGTTTGTTTATAATAATGGAAATCATAGTTCACTTGGGATGGATCCCTTTGAGGCTCTTTATGGAAGACCCTGTAAGACTACTTTGAGTTGGGATCGACTTGAGGATTGGGTTGCGTTAGGACCTGAGCTTGTTTGGGAGATGGAGTAGCAAGTGACTTGAATTCATGAATAGTTGCAGATAGCTCAAGATCGACAAAAGTAGTATGCTGATACTAGAAGGGTTGATCGCAAGTTCTAGGTTGGGGAGAGAGTTTTTCTTACGTGTATGACCTCCTAAGAGCTCTATCCATTATGGAAAGGGTTCTAAGTTGGCACAAAGATTTGTTGGTCCTTTTAAAATATTAGGGAGGATTGGACCAGTTGCATATTATTTAGCATTACCACCCAACCTGTCTCATATCCACAATGTCTTTCATGTATCTTTGCTTAAGAAATATGTACCAAATGTATCTCATTTTTTGGAGTGGGATGTTTTACAGGTTGCACAGGATGGAAAAATAACATTGGAACTAGTTCACATCCTAGATCAATGAACTCTAGCCCTGCGAGGAAGCCAATTGGACTAGGTCAGGGTCTAGTAGGATCCTTACGATGAGTCTTCTACTACATGGGATGATACATCCAAGATGAGATCTTTATTTCCATATCTTTTTGAAAGTTTCTAGGAGGAAGCTTGAGATTAGAAGGGGAGAATGTGAGACATAGCTAACATTATTCTAGAGACTTTTTAATTATTATGATAGATCTTATAATGTGTTTATATTTAATGTTTTGACTATAATTTCCAAAATCTACTAATGCTTCTAATGAGATGTTGTAGGTGGGCAGTCCAGATTCCTCAAGAAATGGGAGACAAAGTCCAAATGCTAAATGTTTATTATTGGTTTTTAATTTTGTTAAGGGGGTTTAATGTTTGTGAGTAATTTGATTTTTAATGTTAGCTCTTTTGTGGAGGGAACTATGTTTTCATTTGGATTGTATTTTGAGGGAAGTTGAAGAGTTGGAAGGAATTCTATTTTAAAGATGGAATTAGTATGGTGAAGGGGATGGGTAGTTTGGATGTCTTTCTTGAATCTTTTTACTACCTTCTTTTTTTGGGGTAAAATTGTCTTCTTTCTGCATTCAATTGAGGGAATTGCTTCTTGGGGAATGGCTGGAAGGAATAGGTGGTAGATAGATTTTGGCTGGAAGAAGGAATCAAATACTTTGGTTAGGTTATTGGGATGATCCTAACTTGGAAAAACAAGGTATGTTTTGCATTTTATTGATAATTTTAGTGATGTATTCAAATTCTCCCTTGTTTGTGATTTTGTGTTGAAAAAATTGTTGTGTGTGGAGTCTTGTTTGCGTAATGAGGGTTTGGGTGTAAATAAGGAGTTGATCCCGCCTGAGGGATGAGAGCCTCCTTTGTTTGGGGTTGAGAAGCACGTGGAGCCTCTCTTGGTGATTTCTAATAAAATGTATATATACATGTATTAAATGGAGCTGTGTGTTGGATGGAGTATGGAGTGGTTGGTTGTGGAAGAGTTGTGAATGGAAGAATTTGGTTTTGGATGGATGGCAAAGGTTATTGAATGTTTATATAGAAAAAAATGTTGTGCCCCAAGAGGGAAGGGAATCCCCCTTCTCCCCCTTTTTAAGAATTCCATTAACAGATTATTTGTGAGCGAGTCAGTGTTAATGATTTTTTGTTCTTTTATTCGAGTTTTTCATTTGGATTTTGTCTCTTGCTTAGGGGTGGAATTTATTACATTAGACCTAAGGTTGGGAGGAGAGTAGGACTAGGCTACTCTATTTAGTGATGTAGGTTTTATAGAATGATTTGAATTTTGCTGGAGGAAATTGCATGTATAATTTTTTTTTATATTGTTGTATTCAATATGAATGTTTAACTCTGATAAGTGTTTTAGATTGAACAAAAGTCCTTGGTAGAAAACAAAGGCAGTCTTTCAGTGATTAGGCATTATATTCAAGTAAAATACTCATGCTATTTTTTTGCAATAACTCATAATTTTAATACATAGTTGTTGCGCTAGTATTTTTGTTTATATAGAATTGTATTTTAATATATATAATTTGCTATGCTTGAGAAAACATCAAAATTAATTGCTATTCTTCATATTTTTGGTTGGATTATATAATAACTTCTGCTATGGTATAATGATTTTCCATTCTTGAAGGACAAATTTTGCTAAAAACAATATCTATTGACTTCTGTATTTAACTCCATAGTGTAGGGAATTAAGTTAGCATTATCATTGTGAAGAATTTATAAGGTTTTTTGTATTCATATTTGCCACAACCTTTGCATGGATTCTTGGTCTCCATTTTGTACTCACAACCTGTACATTGAATGCAAAACCTATACTTTGTATTCCTATAGCCGTTTCTTGAGTCTTATTCTTTAATTACATTCTTGTTGTATATCCCTGTAATAAGCATATTAGTTTGTAATGGATTTGAGTATTTAGTCTCAAATTAAAACTTTCACTATGTTTGAAAGAACAATAATTTTAACAATGTTCACGTTATAAATAGTTTCCATTTTTAAGATTAGAAAGCACATAAAGTTGTTAAGAAAAGTATGCTAAAAAATAGATCAAAATCTAACATAGTTGTAATGCCTATATGATTAGGTGGCTGTGTTAGGAATGTAATCCACATATCAATAGCATGGCCTTGGTCCGGAGTTGTGTATGTTTGTCTCCCATTTCTTTGCTTATTCCTCACTATAACCCACAACTTGTGGATGTTATCTTGGCTGTTATGTTGCTAATTATCTCTCCAAAGACCATGACTTGTTAATGATACCTCGACTAATACTTGGTTAATTGTTTATTATTAAATGCTTATGTTATTTACCTTGGTATCATACATTTCATTGTATAGTAACAATATTGGTTTATCATTTCAAAGAATACCTTGCCAAGTAAGCATATATACCACACAAACCTTCGCTTGCATTTTTTCCTTTAACCGTTATGTTTTGAAAATAATCTGCCATAATTTTTAGCATCTTTAGAAATTATAAATTAGCATTGTTAATGAATGTGAAAACCATATAAATTTTTTCATTTGTGCATGCCAATTTGTTTACAATTGTTAATTGTTACCTTATTCATACATTACCAAGTGTTAAAGTTCATTAGTCCTTGTTCATGCATTATTAAAACCTATAATCGTTTGTTCTATAAATCGAATAGAGTATAATATTTAAATATTTACATTAGCAAATGCGTTCATTTAATAATGATAGAATTTAATGTTGTTTAGTATTTAGATGTACAAAAACTCTTAAATGATCTTAAAATTGTTCTAAATATCATTGAAATGGAAAAATAACAATATCATTATCTGTTAATGATAATAGATACATATATGTATGTGCAATCTCAATTTTTTTTGTTTTTTGTTTTTTAATTCTATGTTATATGTTAACATTATTATTTCTCTTTTCTTTCTTGTAAATTCAAATGTTGGATTGATAATGAAAATTTGTAACTTGTAAAATATTTTTTGGTTTAGTTGTAGTGGTCAAGACTTCTTCCTTTTTAACATTATATTCACATCTTTAAGAAAATTTTAAATTAAGTGTAAGTTGTTTATCTTCAGATTTCTTTTATTAATTATTTATTTAAACTTAGTTATTTTGTTGTGTTTTATTAGCTTATTCTTGGGAGGGCACTACAAAAAAACTCATCCATGGAGAAGTGCGAAATCTCCCACACAAACATACTGTATGAAAATGACTGTAATATGCCAGACTGAACTCTGTTACTCTTATCTCTAAACCTGTATGTCCAAGCAAGATGAAATCTTGGATTTAGATGCATCTAACATCCACCAAATTAATGTTAGAATAAAAGACTGATATCTTCATTTGTGGATTAGTGTGGACCCAAAAATTGATAAACTGTAACACTGAATTGATAGATCTGACAGTAAGATTTTCACACAAGTGAGCTTTTTGAACCAACTCAACTTGCCAAAATATCTTTCACAACAACTCCTGAACCTGCTAGGCTTGATCAAAATAGTCCACAACAATGTTGACATCAATGAAAAAATTGTAATACACCATTATGCACAATCTATGCTCATGTTTCCAAACAACATCGAAAATGACAATCTCCTCAAACTTCCAACAATGTGCCCCTTTGTCATTGATGGAAACAAGACAAAAATCTCCAAAAATACTCTCCCCCTTTGAAATCAAAGGCAAAGGGAACCTATATAAGCTATTCTAACTCTTATAGGAACTCCCCCTGAATGATGTAGCCATATAATGAATTGACTCCCCTTGAGTCATATACCAGAGAAAAGACTCAAAATTATACTAAAAGAATTCTTATTGTCTATATATTTACAAATAATTTGAACATAAATGCATAGAAAGGTAAAAAAATGAGTCAACCAAAGGTGGTTGATGCTTGCAATTTCTTCAACTAGTCCTCCCAGGCTTGTCTTCATTGCTCCCATTCTTGCTTAGCCTCCACAAGTAGCCTGATCTACATTTCAAAATCTAATAGAAGTTCTCCTTCTTCCGGTGTAGTAGGTACCAGATTCATCTTATTAGCCTTGTCAGAACTGAGAAGAGCTCTAGAAACAATTGTAAGTTTGGGATTTACCAAATCCCTTACCTCTCCAAACTATAAAATAATATGCTCTTTTTATGCCTACAGCTGGAAGAAATTCTTGTGAAGGTCTTCAGTGGCATCATTTTCATACAAGTAAGGTCAACTGCTGGGTCATATGCACTAGAGGCAACATTAATCTGAGACTCAATAGAGTCCATATAATTTCTTATATTTAGTGTGGCTTTGAGCCACTTCATGCCATATTGCAATAATGACTTAGCCTCACCTACGTACACTTTAGCATCTTTCAGTAGTTCTAAAAGTTTCTTATGTTCAATAGCACATTTTTTTTGTGATCTCCAACATCCTTTTGTCATAGATCCTCTTCTCAACCTCTTTCTCTGTTTCTATCTTTAGTCCGGGTGCATATTGTTTGAAAGAATCAATTAGAAGTTTGAGATTATCCATACCATAGATAGATGTGTCTATGTTTGATCTAGGTATGATCTTGTGGATTACCTTAACTACTTCATCCATTAATTCTCATCTCCTTTGATGTGAATCAATTATCTCTTTCCTGGTGGATGTATGGAACAAGTCTCCTAGTTGAAGCTTGTGGATAGGAGAGATCTTTTTCAAGTATACATTTCCTTGATTCATTAGAAATTGTAACAGTTGTGAGGACACAACTGGTTGGAAACTAGGCTGTACACTTAAAATATTTCTCAAAGAATCTCCGAAGGAACAAAAAGATTCATTAGGAGTATTTATAACTTCTGCAACCTTTCCATTATTGTCTGCAGTACCATAGTCAACTGATTTATCTTTCTCTGCATCTTTGGAAGCATCCTTACCTTTGTTTTCATCTTCCTGTTTATCTTCTTCTTCTTTTTATTCATCAACTTTCTCTTCTCCATGCTCTGCATCATCATTTTTATCAATCCTGTTGGTGTTCTCTTCCTCTATATTATTTTTTGTGTTTTCCAAAGGAATAAATTCAAAATTTTGTATTGGAGGAGGGGTTGTGACATTTCGTTTGCAATGTCTTCTTCAACCATTGTATCTTCATCATTCTCTTTTTCCATGTCTTCCACTTCTGGAGGAGTGTTATTCTATGCAACTTCATCATTGACATCATGCTCATGTTGAGAATATTTTGTGTGTACTTATTCCTCTACATTGGGTTCCAAAGCATTGGAATCAACATTCATTTCCTCTTTAATTACTAGAGTCAGTCCTAACATCTGTACAATCTCCTCTTCTTTATCATTGATTTCTTTCTAGATTCTCTCTAGATTACCTTTGTATTTTCCCATAAGGATTCTAACTCTTTGTTTGGTTCTCACCTCCTTACTGTATATGGTGACCAATGTGGCCCTATCATCTTTGGAAAGTGGAGCACCAACTCTTTCCAAGGATTCATCTTTTAGACTTTCATTTGTATTGTCTCTTTTCTCCTTTTTAACAAAATATTCCATAGCTCATCATTAGGAATATCCTTCTTGATATTCCACATCTCAACTTCAAGCACAACAATATACTTGATTATGGATTCTATGATGGTAGCCTTGTCTACCTCATTTGCATCCTTGTATAATGCTATTGTCTTTGCCAACATTTCATTCTATATAATGCTATTGAATAGTGTCTCAAGTTTCATTGAGTGAGGCCTTACCGGATCATCTTGTTTCTTTTCCTTGATTTTTCCTGGAGTCTTCTTTACTTTTGCAGTCTTTTTCTTCTCTGGTGAAGCCTTCTTGGCTTCCTTCTTCTTCTCCCTTATATGAATTTTAAATGCCTCTTTTTCCTTTTCTATTTCCTCTTCACTTCCAGTATCTATTATGTCAACTCTTATCCTTTTTGCACTAGCTTCACCTTATGAAGCATCACTCCTTTTTTAGACCAACTATGGTCCTTCTTCTTCCAGTTGCTCCTCTTCATCATCGATATTTATTCTAATGTATTTTTCTCTTGTAGCCTTTTAATTCATTCTCCTCTTAGCTAGGGCAATAGGTGGTGTAGCAGTAGTGGTATTCTTCTTCTTTGCCTTGGTGGCATGCACAATTAGAGGGGATTTCCCCCTTATTGGAGAATTGGTGGTACAATTTCTCTTCTCTCCTGTAGCAGGTAAAGCCCCAGAGGAATTATGGACAGATGGTGGAGTGGAAGTTGTTCTACTTGATATTCTTGTACCCCCAAATGCTTCTCCAACAGTGTTATCTCTCTAGTTCTTTCCCTTGCATACTGCACCTTTTCTTTTGAGAGGCCCAATTCTTATGCATATAAATCTACCATTTTATCAACATTTTTCCTCATTACAGTTTCCTTTTGCTTCAAGTGTACTTCCATAGATTTTTCTTCAAAATTACCATACCTTGGTTTTGTATCATCCTTTAGAATCTTCAATAGAATATCTGCATAGCCATTAAGATTGGCCTTCATCACCTCATAACCCAATCTAGGAACCCAAACTGATCTTGGTTCCACTACCTCCATAATGCAATAATCTGTAGAAACTAGGAATATCATATCATTTTTGTATTTTTCTACAATATTCCTTGGAATCCTCTCTCTTTCATGCATTCTCTTTTGAAATACTCCAAATAAAGTAGTAAGGGCATCATCTTGTGCATTAACATCTCCAAGTATCCTCATGTAGTTTGCAATTTGATATGTAATGGGCCTTCCACTTATCCAATTCACCTTTCCAATTATAGGAACCTCCTTCAAAAAGTAGAAAAGTAAGCACATGACCAATGCACCATATTTACACATACTTCTTCTCCTTATTCTGCTTTATATTTTCCATTAATTGTTCCCTTAGTAACTCATAGAGGTCATAGTCAACACCATTCTCTACCATCTCATGTGCCACATGAATTGCGGTGGCTGAAACAAAGTTATCCTTATTGGTGTAATAAATTTTGTAGCCAATAACCATAGCAACATACCTAACTACTAGATTTCTGATAAGATTAACAAGGGCTCTTTGATTGAATGTGGCACCAATTTTCTCCATTATATCCTTATTTTTTAATAGATTTTAGAATAGGGATTGGTCTGATGGAGCAGAAATTGGTGACCTCTCTTATCACTTCTTTTGTGATCATGTGTAATATATTAGTCTAGAAAAGTTGATCATGAATTATACTCAAGGCCATTTTAATCCACTTGTTATCATAGAAGAAATTGGGGAACCATTTCCAAACATCTAGCTTCTTCTCAACTAGTTTTTTGTATTCTGGCTTTAGGGAAAAGTCCTCACTGATTAATTCATTTTTCCATACATCAGTTAACTTGTTGGGAGAATGTTCTTCCATTTTACCATGAATATGTGCCCTAATGTCCTTAGTTGGTAGGACCCCATACAAAATGTGCGAGAAAGTGCTTAGTGGGTCATCTTCTATGGGTTTCGTAGGGTATCTCTTAAATTTTGGCCAGGTTTCTTCGTAACCTCTATAACCTTAGGTGTAGCCATCACAATGTAGATTCAAACTAACTTCAGACAAAAATTTCTAAAAGCTAGGGCACGTAATATTTTCAAAATACATTTTTAATTCATTCGCCGAACTAAGGTTTCAATGCTTTGAATTTCAAATTGCCTTGAACCTTCAATTTCTCTTTTTACTGCTCTACTCCTTTGTGAATGCCTTTGGTGAAATGAATTTTCCTTAGAAAATTTTCTTATAACCCTTCAATCTACCAAAATTATGCAATAAATGCTTCAATTCATAAAGCTGGCAACCCTAAAACTGTATACACAATCAACTTTTGATGCTTCGTAATCTTTCATAATACCATATTTGTCTTTGTAATCTTCACCAATAGATCAAACATGTTTATATTCATCTCATATCTTCGTGCTATAGCCTTAACACTATTTTTTTGGCAAGGGACAAAAGATATTCATTGAAGCTCTCCCTAAGCCATAACTCTTGGCTTACTTTCTAAAGGAAGCATCTACACCGGAGGGTGCTAAAGATTCTCCATTATCTTCTGTCTCTTTCTTCTTTCTCCAAAATTTTTCCATTTCCTTCTTTACTTCAGTCAGATTATCCTTGTGTTTTTGCTTCTACAAAACTTAGCATTATGTCCAGGTCTACTGCAATTGTGACATACAACGTTCCTTTGAACAATATTCTTTCCATTCATTCTAGATCTACATTGATTAGCCTTGTGTCCAAATCCATAGCATGTATAACAGTAACCATTGAAAGGTTGAATCGTTCTACCATTATTATATGCATTCATAATTTGACTTCTACATTCACTTGCTCTATTTCTAAATCATTTGCATGTAAAAAATTGACTAGTAAAGGATGTAACATTCTGATTCATTCCGCTTCTACATTCCATTGAGCTCTATGTCCAAATTTATTGCAAGAGTAACAAAAACCTTTGAAAGATGGGTACCTTTGAGCATTTGGTTGTCTGACTGGAGGTCTTCTAGCTTCATTTCTTTGATTTGAGATCTTTCCATTGTTCTTCTTGTCTTTAGTCTTCTTTGGTTCATTGGTCTTCTTTTTTTCATTAGGTGTCTGATTTGCTTTTTAGCTTTCAACTTTTTGAAATCCTAAACCATCTTTATTTTTGGATGCTTTCTATCTTGTAATCAATTCATCAAGCATTATAGAGCTCGCCTTGAATTTTTCTTCATGACTTCTTACTTTCTCTAGACCTGATCTTAGATTTACCACTTCTTATTCAAACCTCATTCATTCATCAGATTTCATTTTCACCATTGTATTCAAACATTCCTCAACTCTTTTCTTTTCTTCAACTTGGACTTTCAAACCAGTGATGTTTTCATTCACTTGTTTCAATTTCTCATTGAATTCCTTATGCCTTCCTCTAAAATTCTTCATTTTCTCTCTCAAATTAATGATAAATTCATTTTCTTCTATAGTAACAGAAAAAGTACCCCTTTTCCTTAATTTGTGAATAATTGTCACTGAATTAACTTAATTTTTCCTAGGTTTAATGTTGTAATGTGTTGTACACATTCACATTGACCTTGGGCCCCTTTTAATAAAATGTACCTAAATTATACCTTATTTAAGGTGTTGTAAAGTGTTGTTACACACTTTCACACTTATCTAGGGCCCTCTTAATTAATTGTGGTTAATTAGAGTTAATTAGCCCCTTTAATTCGAATTTAGTCCTTATTTGTGAAAACTTCTGAGGATCTATCTCGACACCCATAATTCAAATTGTAAAACATTTAATTGGGAAAATTTGAGGTCCTAGAAATTGGTGCTAGGACCCATTCACCCTAGGTCATGAATGGGTCCTCCCTCTATAGGACCCCCCTTTCTTTGTATATCAGACATGGGTTTTTGATGTTCTTTCACCCCTCGAAGGTAAGGTCCTGAAAACTTGTGCTAGGACCCATTCGCCCTAGGTGGTGAATGGGTCCTCCCTTAATAAGGACCTCCTTTTTGAATTTGATTTTGGTAGGATTTTAATAACATTAATTTCTAGATCTAGTGTCGACTTGAATTGTTTGAATTTCAGGGTTAATCTATAGATTTAGTATAAATATGGGGTTAATTCACATTGTTTCTCCTAGCAAGATCAAGTTATCATAAGAGTACATTCACAAGAGCATCAAGATCATTTCAAAGGAATTTCAAGGAATATTATCAAGAGTCTATTGTAGAAATTCAAGATCATTTCATCATGTCTAAGGTTTAGTGCATTCATGCATGTTGTTGAGCTAAGATAGTGGATGTAGCATTGAAGATCTACTTACAAGAATTGTTACACATCATATTTGAGATCAAGATCTACATTCTTCATGGACACTTCATGTTAGTTTGCATATTTATCTTCCAAGACAACTTCCAAGGTATCATCAATTACATATTTCATAATCATGCTTCAATTTCATTATTTCATCATTTGGTTTAATTACCTACAAGGGTTTTGACTTAGGAAAACCCCTATTCACTAACAATTAACATGTCTTTCTTCCCTTGAGTGCGTGTTTGTAAATTTATAGGTTGAAGATCAAGTGGAGAAGAAGTTTAGAGCAAAGTTACAAAATTTGTCAAGTTGTAAAGTTTACCTTTATAGTGCAAGAACAAAGAATTGAAGCTACATAATTTATTACAGGTTTTTAGGAGTTGACAGCCGAGAATTTGAGAGTGCAAACATCAAGGAAAATAACAAAAATATTAGTTTCAACAACCCTAACAAGGACCCATTCACCACTAAAGGCGAATGAGTCCTTTGTGCCCTAAAAATAGGCTTCTTGCAATAAGGTACACATCATTTTAAGCTTTCAGAACTCCCCTCATAGTTGCTATAATGGTTAGGGTTAGTTTCTAACTGTTATTTTCATGTTTTGGTTCTCATAATTGAGTGAAACATCCCTTAGGAAA
The DNA here is from genome assembly GCA_007258455.2 of Sequoia sempervirens. NCBI lineage: Eukaryota > Viridiplantae > Streptophyta > Pinopsida > Cupressales > Cupressaceae > Sequoia > Sequoia sempervirens. The sequence continues at coordinate 73,535 of VDFB02311004.1, read as the reverse complement.
AATACTGGTTTATCATCTTGATTCATTCATCTTGATGAACCCTATTTTCCCACATTTCAACTTCTTTGAGATTTTCCTTCAAATCTCTATTCTCACCTTTAATTTTATCTAGATCATCAATAGTAAATTTGAGTTCTCCATATTTTTCAAGCATATAACATTCTTCTATAAAATCAAAAGCAAGAATATTTTTTAGAGGAATAGAAACTTTCTATCAACCATGTGTTCAATCTCCAAGACCTTCCCAAAGTAGTTAAGCTCCTTCCATTGAACTTGGCTCTGATACCAATTGTTAAACACCCAAAATACTAAGAGGGGGGGGGTTGAATCAATACTCTCTTAAACCATTCAAACATCAAACATCCAATTAATAATATATATTCAACTACTATAAGGAAAGAAAGCATGAAAATATCCACATCACATAACACGTGAACTCCAAAATTTTTATGTGGAAAACCCAAAATGGGAAAAACCATGGTGAGGGTTAGCTCACAATATATTATAACTAGTTATAGTATATTAAAAAAATGTGCACTATAGGTGGACTCACTGTCCACGAAGAAAAAAATAGAATAAATAAGGTGGGTCACAACCTATTTTAAACTGTTACAAATGCATCTACAATATGTAGGAACACAATTCCAATGAAGCACAATAACAATCTTCTCACTAATTTTTATTCAACACTCTGCAATTCTCTTCATTCACACAACTTAAATCTTCCATAACACAATTCACACTACTTTGCTTAAATTTGCATGACACACCATGCATGTCACATATGTATCTCCAAAATATTGAAAACAATCCAACATATACATCGACATCAAGTATAACATCAATTAGGTTAACCTAATTAGATGTAATACCCAAAATGCAACTTGTCAGTTCCAAACTTATCATCCATAACACATGCTACAATTCAAATCTCAAAAAATCTTAAGATTGATCGACATGGGCCTATAATAGATCCCACATAAGATAAAATTACTTCTTCATCCTTCACACAACATCAAACGTGTTAGGTCGGCTCCAAATAAGACCTAAAAATAAAAAACCTTCATCTATGTATCCACATCTTGACACATGGACCCCAAAACTCAATACCATATATAATTCAAGCTCAACTAACATCTGACAACTTAACTTCAACACTGCAAAACCAAAAACTCATCCACGAAGAAGTGTGGAATCTCCCACATAAACATACTATATAGAAAATGACCGTAATATGCTAGGTTGAACTTTGTTAGTCTTATCTCTCAACCTGTATGTCCATTCAAGATAAAATATTGGATTTAGATGCACCTAACATCCACTAAATTAATGTTAGAATCATATATTGATATATTCATTTACGGAGTAGTGCGGACCCAAAAATTGATGCACTGTAACATTGAACTAACAGATTTGATAGTCATATTTTCACACAATTGAGCTTTTTGGACCAACTCAACTTGCTAAAATGTCTTTCACAACAACTCCAAAACCTGTTAGTCCTAATAAAAATAGTCTACAACAATGTTGAAATCAATGACAACACTGTAATACACCATTATGCACAATCCATGCTCATGTTGCTAAATAGCATCAATAATGATAATCTCCTCAAACATCCAATAGTACCACCAACAACAATTATTTTTGGATACACAACAATTTCATAGGACTTGTAACAACAATCCCAAGGAATTTATAGAAGGGACCTGTTCTACTACTACCCACAACAACTACCTCTAACTCACTATCACTACACACACATCCACTATCACTTTTAGTTACATATCACTTCCGTCATTCCTACATGTAGCCACTCCTATTCACCATGCTTTTCATGTAGCATATCATTTCATTATAAATGAAACCCATACATGTTGCAACTTTATTTTTCCCATATCAAGCCTTTTTGGACACATGCCATTGTTATGATAACTCTCTATATGGCAAAGCTACCTATAGTACTTCCATGAACTCTCATCATTTCATTTATTTCACCAAGATGTTGTATGATGGCATTTAATCGTAAAAGCACAAAGCTATGTCACACTTTACAAAGAAAATGACCAATGTTGATCCAACTTTTAAATTTGAATCACTAAAAAGTGGCATATATGTTTTGAATTTTGAAATGATGTAAACTAGTAAAATATGTATTTTTTAGTATATTTTATGTTTGTATTTTTTTAAAAAATAAAAAAATTATTTTAAATTAGTTTTTGAATAAATTAACACTATAATTTAGTTGCTGATAAAATGCTAAAAAATGAAGTTGAATGGGACGTCAAACATTTTATAGTAATTTTTTTTTCTTTCAAATTTTTTGTGTGTATTTATAACTTGAAATTTTAGTGCAAGGATATATTTTTTTCCAATTTTAATAAATATATATTTTTAAATAAATATTAAAATGTGTGTGAATCAAAAAATAGTTGTTTTCATCGGACATCAACTTTGATATTAAATATTTATCTAAAATGGAAAAAAAATTATACCATCTTGAAATAGATTCTTTTATCTAGTGCATCATATTTTTTTCAATTTTTTAAAATAAGTTTTAGTATTTTTCCTTGGCATAGTAATCAATCTAATATTTTGTGCTGATAACTTACTTTTAGTAAAAATAAAATAAAAAATATAAAAAATAATTAAACTATTAAAATAAATATATTTTTGAAAACTACACTTATGGATCTACAAAAGGATATTTTTATATTTAAAAAAAAATGTTATTTACATTAGCAGGATTTATTGAAACTTCAAGTTTTTCAAATAATTTTATTTTTCTAGTAAATTGGACTCAAAGTGGTGCTCCATTCATTTTTAGCCAACAATTTTAGTTGAAAGAGTTGTGGAAGTATCTAACTTAGCTAGAATAATCTTACTCGATCATATGTTTGACCAAAATTGATTTTTAGTTAGAAATACTTAAAATTCAGTTGTGTTGAAAGTGTGACACAACTTTGTGCTTTTACCCTTAAATCACATCACATGCACCACCTTTTTCATCACCACACCATTCCAAGTATTTTTATCATTATAAACTATAATTACCATTAATTTATATTAATTTTCTATAGAATTCATGTTTAAGCGACATTTAATTTATATTATATCTATCTCTATAATTCTTTGAAATTAATTCCCTCTATGATTCTCGTACCTTGCCATTTGAGGATAAATAGAAAATTTAAGTTGGGGGGAGAACTGGTTTGGTTATCATTGTCGAATTCATTTTCAAAAATTGAAAATAGTTTCATACACTAGCTTGAATTTTCTTGCTTGAAGGTTTTTGGATTGAATTGTGTGAATATTTTTGCATCAACGTTTCAGATCACACTCCATGATCCATCATTAGGATGAAATTGAGAGCTCAAGGATAAGAATGATAAGTTGCATACCAAGAATGAATAAAAAAGTAAGAGACAGGAAGGAAGAAGGGGTTGCACACCAAACAAGGCAAAGACATCATCCAAGAACCACCTTGACTTGACTAGAGAGAAAAAAGAAAAAAATTAGAAGAGAAACAAATATGAATAAGTAAAAGAACAACATAATGAACAACAAGAATAAAGAGAAATTAAATAAAAAATATAATAATAAAGAGGAACAATAAAATTAACACATCTAAATAGAAAAGAAAGAAAGAAAAAAAAGAATAATAAAAATAAAAATTGAAGACTGAAAACAATAAGAATTTTTTTATAAAAAAAACTCATATTTTTATGATAATAGATAATATTATTATCTATTATCATTAAATATTAGTCTAAACAAAATAAACAAATAATAAAATTCTTATTTATACTAAATAGATAAGAAGGGGAAGAAGATAAATACCAAACTTTTAAAATTAACTACTAACAATATAAATAAGAACAAGAAAAAAATCTAATAAACTTAATGGTAATAGTTGATAATATATTAAATGATATTATCTATTATCATTAAGTAAAACAAAAATAAAATTATACTAATAAAAATCTAGAAAATTAATATATATATTGAAACCTAATAACAAAATATAAATTTAATAGAAATTGAAAAGAGGAAAAAGAATAAAAAATTAAAGCAAAAGAAAATTTAAGAAAACAACAAAGCAACATTCTTACAGACTAGGAAAATAAATAAAAAATAAAAAAATGAAAAAAGATCAATAAATAAGAAAAATACAGAGAGAAAATAAATAGAAACAAACATTGCTAAGAAAAAATTAAAGCAAGCTAAACAAAAAGGAAAAAAATCAAGGAGAAGAAAATAATTTTTTTTAATGAAAATGGAATAAAAATACAAAATAAATAGAAAGAAATGAATAAAAAAATAAAGAAAATAAAAAAAAATAAAGAAGGAATTAAATAGAAGAGAACATACTAAATAAAAAGCTAGTGAATCAAAGGGGTAAGAATACAAAAGGTTAAAAATAACAATAAATTTATAAAGAAAAGAAAAATTAGTAATTAATTAAGAAATTATAAAGAATGAAACATAACCAAAAGAGACCAAAAAATATTAATAAGGAAGAGAGAAATGGGGGGATATATAGTATCTCTATTTCCCTCTTATGGGGGGCTATTGATTATATTGTATTCTTGTGATGAATGTAGCTCTTGGTGGGTATTGATGTTGAGACCTCCATACATCACTTCTATCAATTGTACATGATTTGTATTACATCTCTTTTCCCGAAGGAGTTTTGTCCCATGAGGTTTTCGCCTTTTCTCTGTTTGTGAGAGATTAGTTGCATAATTAGTTGTACATGGGTACCTAACATGACCTAGTAGTCGAGACCCATATTGCATCTTCATATTGTATGATAACTGCACTCCCTAAGTTGCACTTATGTGGGGGTGTTGGTGTGAATGGGGTTATTTCCTAACTAGTTATTAGTGAGGAACTATTCACATTATTATAATTTTACTTAGGAGTTAAGTTTCCTTGGTGTCATTTTTAGAAACTAGTTATAATGGGACCATGTCTCATTAATTAGCTTAAATAGTTATCTAGGCATTTAATATTTCACTCATGTATTGAAAATTATGCATTAGGCATTTAATGTTTGCATCCAAGGTAGTTATCCTGCCTCCTCTCACCTTGCCTATATAAACAAGGTGCTTGTACATTTGTAAATCATCTCATGATATCTCACGTATCTTATATATTCTAGAAATTCTAGATCAATTCATCATAGATCATCATTTGATCAAATTGTCTACTTGCTCATGATGCATCACTTTCTTGTTCATATGGATGGTGTTTTTATTGGTTGATCTATTGAAGACTGCAACTTCAAGTGGGTTATTGTTCATTCATATTTCCAACAAAGATAATTACTCAATCATTTAAGTTTAGATTTAGGTTCAAATTACATTCTAAAAACAGTCACCTAGTTCATCATTTTACCTTATTTTAAATTGCATTTAGAAACCCTTATTTTGGAAAACGTTGTTACAAAACTCTCATTCTACAACTAGGAACAAAATCTAAACACAATAAACTCAGATTTTGGAAAATTCAAATTTAAAAACCTTGAGCAAGGACCTATTCATCCATGGGCGAATGATTCCTTGTACAGATCTTTTAGATAATTTTCTGAGTGACTGTTAGTCTCTATTTTTCCTTTATGTTGTTTTCATATCCGAGCATTAGTTTGCTAAAACAGTCTATTTATGAATTCAAGATATTGCGTCTTTAGTTAGATCTTGCAACATTTTGGAAAAAATTTCTTGCATATTTCAGTTGAGAATAGTGTTATATTTTTGTACTTTTTCTTTATATTCAACATCATTTCATATCTTAGATAGATTAGTTTACATTTTGCAATCATTAGAAAACATAAACAAAAACCAAAAATATCAAACAAAACAAGCACAAATTAATGAAACCCTTGGAGAAAGAATAGTCATTTGATCATATCAGATCTCTTTTTATGAGTTAACATATCCCTCAAGCCCTTTAGTAGTGATGAATTTGACATGTTAGATGAAGCCCTTGAGGATTTCATCTCACAAGGTTCATCCACTAAGGCTTGTCAAAATAAACCAAAACAAAAAGAAGTTAATACAATCACACCCCAACTTATCCTTTACCCACCCTCACATCAACCTCAAGTTCAAAACAAACCCATTCTTATCTTAGAGCCACCTAAAAAAGAAACCATTAAGTCCGGGAGATATCTTGAATTTTACAAGGAAAATTTCTAATAACAATGTTTCACAACAATTGAGTTATAATACCGTTCCTCACACATATAATACAAGGAACAATGGGAAACCACAAACCACTCCTGTTTTGTTACCATTGCCTCAACCTATGTTTCCTATATCTCCTCGTTTTCCTTTACATAGTGGAAAGGAGTATGATCTTGTTGAACAACTTAAAAATACTCTTGCAAAGATATCCTTATGGGACCTTATTCAAGCCTCACCTAATTACCATAATATGATTCAAATAGCTTTGCAATAAGTTGTGGTTCTTCCTAGTACAAATCCAATTGATGTAGCAACCCTAATTCAAGGAATGAATTTGGTTAATATAGTCATTATTTTTCACCAAAGTGAGTTACCCTCCTTGGAAGTACAAAACCAAAATGAAGCATTCATAATAATAGCTATTATTAATAGGACTGGGATAAAAATAACCCTTGCTAAAAATGGATCAACTCTTAACATGTGTAGCATAAACCTCTTGGATAAGATTGGAATGGATAGGAGCAAGATTGAACCTGATTCTTTTTCCATTCATGGGTTTGATAACGTAGGAAAACAACCATTTAATGTGATCACATTACCTATTATAGTTGGAAAGGACACCTTATAAACTATTGTCCATGTTAAGCCTCAAGATTTTTCATATAATCTTCTTTTAGGAAGACCATGGATTCATGAAATACATGTAGTGTCTTCAACTCTTCATCATATAATGAAGTATGTCTACAACAACAAAGTGTATACAATTAAAGTCAAACTTGAACCAAAAAGTTGTTAAAACACTGAGAAAGACAAGGAAAATCCTTTGAAAACTTTGACACCAACTACAAAAGTAGAAATCGTGCAAGAAAACGAAGCAAATACTAAGGAAATCACAAATATATTAGATGATGATTGGGGTTCCTTAGATTTTACACCTACATTCATGAGAGATTACAAGATCATATCAAAAAAAAATGAAAAGGGAAAAGAACCAATGGTAATGTCAACACAAAACTCAGAAGAACCCTCACAAGCATTTATGTCAACTACTAGAGAAGAAGAAACAAGTTATACAACAAGTTTTGATGAAGTTTATTATGAACAACCACCAAATCAAAAAGAAATGGAAAGGATTTATGGAAGAGGTTATGAGCTCTTGAAATAATTTGGTTATAGTGGAAAAGGATGTGGTGTGAAATAACAAGGAATCCATGTTCCTATAGAGCCTAACACACAAGAAACAAAAAATGGTCTCGGATATTGTCCTTCTAAGATAACAAAAGCAACAAAAATGCCTTCACTCAACATCAATACCATCATGTGCAGTTCTTCTAAGATAACTCTCACTTTAAAGCATCACAAATTGATTGATACAACAAGTGATGCATCATTGAAATACTTTGAAGATGATGAAGCCTTGAAAGAAATGTTAGGATTTTATGATGAGTCACCAACTTCCCATCACAAACAAGGATTCACTTGTTCTATGGTTAGTACTAAACAAGTTGATGAAGAAACGAAAAATAAGTGACATTGAACAAGACAAAGAAGAACACATTCTTGAAATTCTAAGACAAAGTGCACTACCTATGGGAGATACAATCAATGTACCTATGGACACATCTAATGATAAAAGAGTGATTCAAATAGGAAAGTGCCTTGATGAGGATGAACAAGAAGATCATGCAACATTATTACACAAATTTCATGCTCTTTTCTTGGACTTATTCGAACATGCTAGCTATTGATTCCAAAGTAGTTACACATAACATAGTCCCTGCACAAGATGCTAGACCAATAAGATAAAAGATACATAAGATGAATCCGAAGATAGCTTTATTGGTTAAAGTTGAATTTGAAAAACTCCTCGAAGCTAGCTTTATTTGTCCTATTGAATATTCTCCATGGATCTCAAACATTGTCTAGTTGCAAAACCTGATAATCGTATTAGGATGTGTACAGATTTTTGGGACCTTAACAAAGAATCTTTAAAAGATGACTTTCCCCTTCCTAATATTGACATGCTAGTATATTCAATTGTGGGCCATGCTTTGTTGTCATTCATGGATGGTTTTTCTAGATATAATCAAATCTTTATCAACCCTCAAGATCAATACAAGGCAACATTTACTACAACTTGGGGAACATTCTATTGAGTGGTCATGCCTTTTGTATTAAAGAATGCAGGTGCAACATATCAAAGAGCTATACGTTGATATTTCACGATTACATACATAAGATTTTGGAAGATTATGTTGATGATATTCTAGCCAAATATTTAACCCATCAAGAAAATGTTAACACCCTTTAGAATTTTTTTGAACAAATGCAAAAGTATAACATGAGATTAAATCCAAAAAAATGTGTCTTTGGTGTGTATAGTGGATTTTTTTTAGGTTTTATAGTATCCCATAGAGGCATGAAGGTGGACATGAAAATTGATGCTATCATTAACATGCCACCTCCTAAAAACATTTATTTGTTGCGTACTTTACAAGGAAGAATTTAAGCTATTCGTCATTTTGTAGCATCTGTAACAGATTAGACATTTCCCTTTACACAACTTCTTAAGAAGGAAGCTGAATTTAAGTGGAATGAGGATTGTAAATAGGCCTTTGAAAGTTTTAAAGACTACCTCGCTACTCCTCCTATTTTACAACCCACTATGCAAGAAAAACCATTTATCCTTTATATAACAACATCAGCCCATGCTTTAGCAACATTATTGGCTCAACAAGATGATAATGGTAAAGAACATCATATTTATTACATTAGCCCAACTCTGATTGACTATGAAACTCAATATACAACAATATAATAACAATGCCTGGCTCTTGTATTTGCTACTAGTAAATTGAGATGTTACTTATTAAACTCAAAAATTCATGTGATGACAAAGTTTGATCCTTTAATTTTTTTTTGCTAAAACTGATTTATTAGGATGCTTAGATAAATGGGTTATGTTGTTAACTGATTTTGATCTTAAATTTGTCTCTCAAAAGGAAATCAAAGGACAAGACTTAACCGACCATTTAGCTAATCTCTTGCTCCATTAGTGTTACCTAATATGAACTCATTCCCTGATGAAAGTGTGTTGGTTATCGAAAAGGAAACATGGAAATTGTCTTCGATGGATCTAAGTGTAAAATGAGATCTGGAGTAGGGTTTATAATAATCCTAACATCTGGAAAGCCTATTCCATCACCCTACCGATTAAACCTCCTATGCATAAATAACACCATAGAGTATTAAGCTTTAATTGTTGGATTACACACAACTTTAGCTCTTGGTGTTCAACACATTAAGATATTTGGTGATCTCAATTAATTGTTAAGAAAATAAGTGGTTCATATCAAGCGAAGCATGACAAGTTATCTAAGTATAAAGATATTACAATGACTTTATTAGAATGCTTTGAATCATATATTGTTGAAAACATACCATGAAAGGATAATTGACATGCAGATGCAATGGAAAGTGCTGCTTCCCTTATATCTCCTAAAGATCCTTCTGTCGATTTCACATTTATAGTCCATGTGATCGCAAAACCATCAATAGATGATAAGATCAAATAAGTGTTATTAACTGATATTGAAAACTCTAGTGAATGGTACACAACAATATTCAACTACTTGAAAGAAGGTACCTTTCCTAAGCCTACAACTAAAAACACCAGAGCTCATCTTCAAAAACTCACATCTAAATATATAATCCTCGTAGATGTTCTATATAGATGATCATTTCATGGTCTTTTTCTTAGATGTCCTAAACAATCAAAAATATCTATATCCCTTGAAGAAGACCATGCAAGTGCTTGTGGGGGTCATTTTGGAGGAAGATCGTTAGTTCAAAAGTTAATCTGTATAGGATATTTACTAGAGACACATGGAACAAGACTATTTTTCTCACATTAAGAAATTCCATAAATGTCAAGAGCACAACAATTTGATTCAAACTCTTGCTTTTGAGCTTCATTCCCAAGTTCCTATTTGGCCATTCTTGGTTTGGGGTTTGGATCTTTTTGGAAAAATATCACCACCCTCTTTTGTTGGACATACGTTTATAATCACTGTAATAGATTATTTCACATAATGGGTAGAATCTATCCCTCTTTGTTCCACAACAGCTAACACAATATGTCATTTCATATTGGAACACATTATTGCTCACTTTGGTCTTCCTTCTGCATTAGTTTCAGAAAATGGAACTCCATTTAAGAATAATGACGTGAATAAATTTTTGGAAACCTTTCATATTCAACATCATTTTTGAGCACCATATTATCCACAATCAATAGTCAAGTAGAATCAACTAACAAAACTATTGATCAAATCCTAAGGAAAACAATAAGTAAATATAACAAAGATTGGAACACTCAATTAACTTATGCACTATGGGCTTATCGTACAAGTATTAGAACATCTACAGGAAAAACTCCCTATAACCTCGTTAAAATTATTGAGGCAATAATACCCTTAGAGTTAGAAATTCCTTCATTGAGAATAGCTCTTAGGGGGCTTATTGATGGAACTACCTATAAAGAGCAATAATTGCTTCAACTTGAAATGCTTGATGAATGGGGTATCAATGATCTCGGGCATCTCCAATCTTATCCTAAACAAATAAAACATAATTATAATGATCATTTCATTCCTCATGCATTTAATAAAGGTGACTTGGTGTTATATGAGAATCAACATAATGTCAATACCACCCTTAATGAAAAAGGAAAGTTCAGCCCTAATTGGTTAGGACCTTACATAATTGACAAAAGTTATGGGTCTGAAGAATACACATTAATGAAAATAGATGGTAAACCTCTTAAATAACCTATCAATGTCATGAATTTGTGTTGGTTTTACACCTAACATCTTCTTTGAATAGTATGTATATTCAAGTAGTTTTATTAGATTTAGTAGAGAGTGTTCTATTTTATCTCACATTTCATTCTTTGACAAACAAATCTTTGTGTGTCTTAGATTATAGAGTAATTGTTCAATATGTTTGGATTATTACTTTAGTTTGCATACTATTCAAATGTATCTTGTGTGTTATGTTAAGTTAGACCCTTATATGCATTTAATATTTTGAAATTAGATCATAGGTGCATTAAATTCAACATAACATACTCAATCACAATGTAGAATCTAATGTAAACTAAAAACTGTTTAATTAGATCACATACAAATTAGATCATGGAGACATTTATTAAATATTATTACTAAGGCTATTTAATAGATCATATTGACATCTAATTTACCATAAGCTCATACAACCAAAAATGAATGCTCATATATTATATATCAAAGGTTCATGTACATATAATCAATAATACAATGCTAATATGGTCTATGGCTATTCGACCACTTAGGGCCTGGTGGTGGAATCTGTTATGAAATAGTATAATGTGACTACGATTTACTCATGGATCTCACAGCTACCTATAGGCCCTAGACCTATCCAACTACCCTAACCTTCCATATGAGTGCCTCGATGCACTCCTGCTCTATGCGATCTCTATCTACTTGTATCCTGGTAACCTCTCTCTCTAAACTCGATACCTCTGACCATAGGATGGCCTCCATTCCACTGTCTGTCAGAACTCAAGATGCTTGGAGCTCATCATATACAACATGTAGTGCTAAAATTTTTCCTACAACTCACTCCTTGGACTTAGATAGGTCAACACATCTAGTCGCACTCTCATATGCTACCCTCAATCTCGCAATAGGCTCAAAGAGATCTGCATGTCACCCCGCAAGAGGTGAGGGCATGTACTCTGAAGGTATATCCTTGTGTGGGGGAAAAGGAGGCACCATCTCTGTGGTCACCCAATGATAGATATCATGCCACTCTCGTGTGGAACCTACAAGATGGAAATCATAAAGGATATTAGTACACATCATGATATATAAATAATAATCATATACATAAACACAAAATCATAAGTAAAATCATAATTAGCATATCATCACCCGGGTCTCCAACTTGCCATTTGGATATAGCCATGTAACAATGGATCCCTCCTATGCAGGAGGAATGGATGATCTGCTACTGTTGGCCTCTCCATGCTTATGAGTCTTGACACTTGCTGCGGCTGCTGACTGTGCCCTAGTGACTCAGATAGGAGGTGAATATCTCCTCTTAGGGGTAGCTCAAGCCTCATCTACTTCATCAGACTCATCACTCATCAAATGGACATCATCCTCATCCTCATCCTTGTCCTTATCATCATCATCAGGAAATAAATTAGGTATCTTGACCTCATCCTTTGAGTCTCCATCAATGATCCCTTCGTCCCAATCATCCCCACGACTTGGAAGAGGTCCCCTGTTGCCCACATGATGATGCAAAAGAAAGATGTGTATTGGTTGTACTCCTATCCACCATTGCTTGTAGGCAACTGTGGTGCCTTTATTGTCGACATTTGAGATTGGGGGAATGTTGTGGTTCTCATCCTTTGAGTCACTAAAGTCAATATCATCAATGGCAAGACGATGACTATCTCCAAGTTGAGAGGCACTTCGTGCTGACTGTAGGTACTTGGGTCATGGCCTAGGTAGAACCTGAACCTACTCGAACTTTCACATAACATGATCATAGTAAAAAGGTATCACTATGTAGTCATGTTGCTCTAGCACAAACCGATCTTGTTGCATTTGGACTAACTGGTGAGTGACATTTACCCACTGGGGTACGATGATGTATGGTCTCATCATCCTTCAAGTAGTCAAACCTAACCCTATAGTATAATAAGTCTCCATCTTGCCATGATTGTCTGAGTAGATAACTATAGGCCTGTGGATATCCCATGAACGATATTGTAGGATACCTTGTTGGACTAGTACATGTGATATGCTCGAAGCACCACACTTGCAAGAGTGTACATTGAACTATATTGTCTAGCTCCTGGTACATGAAGCACTCTAGATCATAATATAAGTGTGCTAGCATATTGTGACCCCATGCATATACGGTCCAATGATGCTCCTTATTTTAGATGATGTGGAATAATCCTTCATCTAAGTGTGTGCCTTTCCCATCAAGAACTAGTGCTAGCATTGTGGTAACGATCATGATACATCACAATAACGACGACCACACATATAGTAGCCATCTAAGATCAACACGAGATTTGACACTCATCTCCTGAATGGGACGACCTAGGAAGTACTCGATATCCTCTTGCATCTCCTCATGTGACCACTCCTCTACTAAATGGACAACCTCACTATGGATAGGTAATCATAGGATGCGATGAATGTCCTCTAGGGTAAATTCCATCTCCCCCATAGGAAGGTGAAAGGTGCACATATTTGCGTCCCACCTCTCTACTAGCACCATAAGAATGACATCATGATAACTCATAAGTGGCATGAGGTATACCCAAAATAATCCTATCTCCTATAAGATATCAATCTCTTCCTATGATATCTAGGAAAGCTGCTCTCAAAGGTGACAAAATTGTTTTCCTCCTAGATGTTGGCGGGCTCAGAGAGGAATCTAAAGAATAAAAAGTAAAATAAATCATAACTAAAATTCCTAAACCAATGAATTAAATAATTAAATTTACACTAAAGGGGCTCTAGGATACTTTGTGACCAACTTGGACATATGGGCCATTTTTGGATGGGGGCCCTGAACACTTTAGCCATTTTTGGATGTTTTGCAACCAAGTGGGACACTTTGCGACAAAGAAGGATGCTTTGCAACTTTTTTCTAGGGTCCTAGAAACTTCTAGAAATGCGTAAAAAATATATTAAATATATGAATGTGAAGATAAAGAATAGTAGAATCCACTCACCATATGTCGAAGCTTGCCCAATGCCACCTCATTGTGTACAATCTCTTGTCTCGGAGGCCTATACACTTGTTTGCTTGGCATCTTCACTCACTCTACACCAAGGTAAATTGTCAAAAGGTAAATGCCAAATGATAATTAGAAATATAATTTTCAATCATATATACTTAATTTTATTAAAAGAAGCATAGTTTACTCTAAGTATATGTCATTCAAATCAACATATTGGGAGCTAGCAAACTCTGTTTTCGACGCCATTTGTTACATTGAATTCACAATGCCGTCCTCGATCTAATCCAATGTCTATAAATATATGGTGTTGTACTTCTAATACCATATGGTAGGACCAAGGTAATTCAATGAAGTTTCATGGCTACCCCGATTCCACCTCCATAAAGCAAGTGAAATCTGGGGGGCATACATCTACCTTCAAATTTGATTATCTATAAAAGTTTGATAAGAGGATTTTTGAATGACTAACGAATTGGTGTTGCAGGATGCGGTTCCTAACATTGTGGTTTTGTAGATGGCTATAGTGGGGGGTTTCATTATCCCTATTTTCAATTGAATCCATATGAGTTTCTTTTTTATAAATTGATTATTCGAATTCCTTTAGCTTGCTTATGCACGTAGTGTCATATGGCCGCTAAAGTGGGGGATAAATGTAGTGTATAAAATTGTACTCTTTTCTAAATGAAAGTACAATTTCACTTTTAGTTTGGACCTATTTTAGTGACCTTGCATTATGCATTTTTAAACATCATTAATAGGCCCCTAATACCCTTTTATGCATCCCAAGGCCTATTTTAATTATTTCCTGACAATATAACCCACATTGAATAAATGCTATTAATTGATTTAATGCCCTGACATAATATAGGTCTTTATATTTTAGGTCAGGACCCATTTTCCCATGGGCGAATGGGTCCCCTTTAATTTCATAAACTCTACTTAAAATATGTTTTTGGTAGCATTTCAAGGTCTCAAATCTAAATTTTAAACTTGTCGGCTTTCAGGATTTAATAAATGGTTAAATTAGAAAGGAAGCTTATAAAGCTAAGTCTTTCAATCACTTTTCACTAGAGAAGAGAGAGATTCACATGAGATCACAATGATTTACACTCAAGAGCAAGGAGAAGTCAATCAAGCATTCAAAGTTGATGTCTTGGCACAACATTCTATTTGTTTTTGTAGGTCTTCAAGCTCATTTTTCCAACAAGATCAAGCATTGTCAAAGATTGATGATAGATGCCTATGGAGGATCATGATGGATTCTAGGTTTTGGAAGATGCACCAAGCCATTCAACCAAGCCTAATTACTTGTTTCCTAAGTGGTTCCATCTTCTATTATCATTCTACTTTCTACCTAAAGGAAGGTTTTATCAAATTTGTGATCTATTAGGGTGATTTGACATTTCCCAAAGTAGGTATTCACCATTATTCATTGTTTCATTTAGGGATCCTATTCTAACACACTTGAATAGGGTTTCTTTGCATTTTAGCTCTTATTAATCTTAGACACACTTAAGATTAGGGCTTCACACACTTTAACATTTTATATATGTATTTTTCATCAAGGTTTAAATACCAAACCTGGGGTTTGACTGAGGCAAACCCCTATCCACCCCAAAAACAACAATTTTGTTTTGTAGATTTATCATAGGTACAGATCTGGGAGCAAAGGTTCAAAAGTGTAGGAAGTGTAGATACAGGACTCAGATCTCAGTTTTTGATTTTCTACAAAAAGGAGACCTAGACCCATTTTCCCATGGGTGAATAAGTCTGTGACAAGGTTGCAAAACTAGCATTTTGTGATAGGTGCAAAAATTCTAAACCTTCTTAGATTTTCTAGATCTTTACTATTTCTCTGAGCAGTTTTATGCTTAATTTACAAGATCCAAGTGTTAGCTTGCATTTTTGAGTTGATTTGATATTTTTAATTTTTCTCCCAAAAGTGTTGTTTAGGCTGATACCCCTTTCCTCAAGCATAAGGAAATCTGAAGATTCTCACATTGAGTTGATTCACCTAAGGGTTTTTAGTCAATTCTTTGTGGGGATCTCATTTCCTAATGAAAATAAGAAGATAGGGTCTATTATCACCCTCTTGACTTACCTTTCCATTTTGGGAAACCCTATTTTTCAACATTTCACAAACTAGCTCTAGGAAAAAAAGGAGAGAATATGAAGAGTGTGCTACCTGTCCCCAAGGAAAATGCTAGAAAAAAGAACCAAAGGGTCTTGTCCTTTGAAGAGAAACTCTAGTTTCTCTCCAAGAAATGATAAGCCATTAAAGGTCTCCATCTTCTTGGAGATCAGTATTTTGTCCTATGTGGTTGTTGGTTCTTGGCTGGTCTCATTTCTTTTTTTTGTGTTTTTTGTTGGTCTTATCTTTTAGTTTGTCTTTAGTTTTTTGTTGTCTCATCACTTGTGAGACCCTTTTGTTTAGCCTTTTATGATTTTTTTGTAATGGGTTGGGTAATCAAAACATACTTCATTATCAAGTTTCATATTAACCATCATGCAATTTTTTTCAAAAGGGTCATGTTAGTGTTATCATGCAACAACCCTTGACCAAAAGAATAAAAGGGTGATGGTACAAGTATTCCATATTGTATCTAAAATTATATCCGTGTACTAAAAACACATTGCACAAATGTAAGATAATCCAGATGATTTGTGAATAAACATGGTGAATCTCTATTAAATTCTATAGGTGACCAAAGAAAAAATGAAAACACATTCATTACATTTTTCTAGCCCATTTTTATGCTATTCTTGAACTTTTATGTGTTGATGTTATTATGATTGGTTATGATTGTAAGTCAAGAGTTGATGTCAAAAATACAATGTACCAAATGGATAAATATTTCTATCAAAGGTTTCTATGAGCTCTATATATTAAATATTTCACATAAAAATACAAGGAAATCAACATATTATTGGCCACCAAACATATAGCTTCAATAAAGAGGATATCTTAATAATTTATATGTATATACCTCTTCAAATTGTTCTCTTTCAACTCATGAAAATACTTTGTTGTTAAATTCCATTCATTAACTATCAACCAACTTTTTCCCTAAAAGCATGTCAACCTTATCCACACAACCACCCTTGACCAAAAGAAAAAAATAATGAGACAATAAACATTCCCTAAAATTATACCCTTGTACTAAAAAATTATTGTGCAAATGAAAGATAAGCCAAATTACTTGTGAATAAACATGGTGAACCTCTTTTGAATTCTATGGATAATTAAAGAAAAAAAAAGGTGTATGCATTATTCAATCTCCTAGCCTATTTTTATGTTGTTTTGGACTTTTATGTACTATTTTTATTATGATTAGTTATGATTGTAAGTAAATAATTGACTTAAAAAATACAACATATCAACTAGATAAACACTTCCATTAAAAGTGTCATCAAGCTACATAAGAAATATTTGACATGAAAATGCAACGCGACATATTATTGGCCACCAAATATATAGTTTCAATGAAGAGAATATTTTAATGAAGTACAAATAAACCTTTTCAAATCATTCTTTTTTGACCAATAAAAATACTTTTCACTGCTAGAATTCACTTTTACAACTTGTCAAATTTCAATCAACAATTATCCAAATTTTGTTCAAAAAAATATATCAACTTTATTAAAAAACTAAGAAGAAAAGAATGAGACAATAACTTTTTTCATTAAATTATACCTTTGTACTATAAAAGTTATCATGCAAATGCAAGATAAGTCAAATTACTTGTGAATAAACATGGTGAACCTCTTTTCAATTCTATTGTTGGTCTTTCATGTACTATTGCAATTACGATTAGTTATGATTGTAAGTAATGAGTTGATGTCAAAATACAACGTACCAATTGGATAAACACTTCTATTAAAATTACTTGCAAGCTACATATGAAACATTTGCCATGAAAATACAACTCAACATATTATTGGCCACCAAATATATAGTTTCAATGAAGAAGATATCTTAATAAATTATAAAAAAAAATCAAATCATTCTCTTTCAACTAGTAAACATTATTTTATTTTCAAATTTCACTTTGACAACCTATTATCAAATGTCACATTAACCATTATCCAACTTTCTGTTAAATAATCATATCAATTTTATTACAAATCTGAAAAAAATAAATGATACAATAATCATTCCATATTGCATCTAAAGTCATACCCTTCTATTAAACAAATCACCATACAAACTCATGGTAAACCAAATAACATGAGAATAAACATTGTGAACCTCCATTCACTTTTATATACAACCCATAACAGCGAAAGCATAGTCACTATTCCTTTTTAACCCATTGTTATACTATTGTGAAATCATAGTCACTATTCAAACTTCACTTTTACAACCCATTGTCAAATGTCACATTAATCATTATCCAACTTTTTAAAAAATAATCATATCAATTTTATGATAACTCTACTTACAATCAATAAGTAAATAAAAAAGAAAACTATAATCATTCCACATGGCATCTAAAATTGTACCCTTGTATTAAACAAATTATCATACAAACTCATGATAAACCAGAGAGAATAAACATTGTGAATCTCCATTCATTTTTATATACAACACACAACAATGAAATCAAGTCACTATTCCTTTTTAGTCCATTATTATACTATTGTCAGACTCTTATCTAATACCATATTATCATAAATCATTCATTTTTATATACAACCCACAGTAGTGAAAACATAGTCACTTTCCATTGCTATACTATTGTTAAGACTTTTATCTAATACTATATTATCATTATTTATGATTGCTAGACTTTATGCACTGCTGTATTATATTTAGTTATTATGTACTGCTGTTATTATATTTAGTTATGAATTCTAGACTTTTATGCACCGTTTTTATTATGATTAGTTATGATTGCAAGTAAACTGATCTTATAATTCTTTCTGCTATAGCTGTTCTTACTGGTAATTTGTTAACTATTCTTTAGTTTGCTTAATCCAATACAAAAAACTATTGTCCTCCATCACTGCACCGCCCATGGTATTAAAAATTACAAGTATAATGCAGAGTGGACAAAATCAGCCCCATATTCGAGGCCTACTCTCATAGATGAAAGAGACAAAGTAGACAGTAAGAAATGTATTGTCTATGGAAACATCATGAGATCTGTGAAGTGGACTGGTTGCATAAAATCAAAGAAGAAGATCAGATCCACCGTCCCCACTTGATTGCCTCACAGAACAACTTGTTCTTCTCCAATTAAGTCACAAGCTTGTATTGTCATGTATTTGTCTAACACAAACAAAAAACGAACTGTCGTGTGGAGAGACTTGAATAATTAAATATTTGCCACTTCCCTCTTTTGGGCTTCAAAATTTATGCTTAACTCAGCACTTTTATATATATAGCTAGTCAAATCAATGTGATTTTAAACTTTTGGACTAATAATTCAAAAAGTGTCTACTGTTTGGAAGTGATGGCATGTTGAGGAGGATGATGAGCATTAGATGAGACGTTCAACAAACAAGTGCAAGTGACACTCAACTCCTCTACAACTTGTAACTATGCCTAGTTATAGGTGTATATGAAAGGATGGTGTGAATATTTATATGACATCATGAAAATCTTACAAAAGACTATGATTTAGATTTATTATTTTTTAAATTTTTTTCAGGTTTTTTGATTTTTTTTTATTATTAAAAAAGTGTAGTCAGGCTAGGTTGGGATTCATGAATCAAGGTTTGGAATCAGGAGGATGGGCATTGAAGCTAACAATTGAAGGGGAGGGATTAGATGGGTATTTATTCCCCACGATGAGATCAAGCCTTGATAGGTAATCAAGGCGTGAATGGCTTACTCATCAATTTAATAGGTAGGTGTGGATGCCCTTCCATTCTTGCTTGCTTCATTTTGCATAAATGAGTGAATGATTCTGTTGATATGACTAGTGACAGTGGCCTCCCACCCAAGGCACATAGGATAATGGGGTTTTGGAGGGTAGTAGGGGCCTTCGCAAGCCATAGCCTATAACTCAAAAGTGGATTAACCATGGGCATCAAAAGATAGGTTGGGGTAGAGGTAAAGGTAGCATCGGTAGGAGCTAGCACTAGGTCAAGTTGATCTAGTTCTAGCAAGTGGATCCCCTAGTAGAGGCACCATCCAATCTATATCCTCCCACTTGGGGCAAGCCCCATGGACCAAGGCTTCTTTCTTAGGCATATAGGTCAGTACCAAGGGCCCCTATATCTCCCACCCCCTTGGTACTAACCCCATTGACCTATTCGCCCTTGGTACCATTCCATTCGCCCTTGAGGCAAATAGGTTGGTAGCTAGCGTAGGTCGGTAGTGAAGCGCATGTGGGGTTGGAGGTAGGAAGGTAGTTAAGACAAAGGATGTTCTCGTGTGCTTTGTTCATTTTCTTTAGGTAGGAAAGTAAGTGTGTTACCCTTGTTCAGAACCAGGGGTAGGGATAGGCCTTGGGTGGGAGGCCCTTAATATTCATTTCAATTTAAAAGCGAGACTTAAAATTTGGATTTTAGAAGGGATATTTCATATTTAAGTATTCATAATCATTGGTCTTGTTTTTAGTTGAATATTGAAAATAATAATAATAATTTGAGTTATCTTTCCATCTCATTTTTAACAGATTCACCTTTACAAATTTGAATTGCTACATCCATGAGCTTGTTGCTTGCATGTAATTATTGCAGCTTGTTACTTGCATGAAATTATAGATTGATGTGATTCATATTTTTATGTGACAATCACAATTTTCAATGGTATGAAGAAATTCAAATCACTCTAAGAGAATGCACTCTCTTCACCAATATAGAATAACACACCATAATTTTAAATATTCTTTTCATAAAATCATTTATTTGTTCTTCTTAACTAATATAGGAATTGCTAAAAATTCTACTTCCTTGAACTCTACAAAAAGTAAATTCACTCAACATTATTGGCAATTGATTTGAGAATTTTTAATTATGGATTTTATGTTGTGCTTGTGTCAAGATTCATGTCTCGTTTCCACATAATTTATTCCCTTCCTTATGCCTTAGCTCATTTTGTGTTGCATTGCTCAAAACCATCCTACAATTTTAGTGGATTTTTAAGGTATGTGCATGGAAAATAAGGGATCAAAAGTGTCCATTTTTTTCCTAAAATTGGAAAAAATTGGTCTTTGATGAACTTAATTCAGGATACCCATGTTGAAAATTTTAAAATGTGATAAGAACAAAATTAGTAATGCCTAGAATCTAGTTTCTAAACTAATATTTGAAAAAATGGTGGATATTAATAGGGTAACTTGGGGGAGCACGCAAAGTGGTCTTATTTTTGTAAAAAAAAACATAACTTAGTGTTATGTGCACTCCCTCTAAAATGTTGATTTTTTAGTATTTCAAAAATCCCCTTGGCGGAAAGTTAGCTAACATCACCTAGTTTATTTTCATTTTTTTGTTAATTTTTTAATTAATATATGATTTATTTTACTAATTTTAAAGTGGAGACATGTAAAAAAAATTGAGCATGCCTTCCCCTTGATATTGAGAAAACTAAGAAAATATATTTTATTGAATATGTATGAATGTAGTCTAGAGTATAAAAATGTAATTTGTTTCAAATTTTGACTAGTAGATAAAAAATGACACTAGCAAAACTACACATAGATTTTTGGTAAAACATGAAGACACTAGCAAAATTACTTGAAGAAGAAAACCATAATGTATTTGAACTATAGAAAAAATTACATGGCTAAAAAGCTAAGAGATAGCTTGACACTATCATGACATATTTTAGAGTAATGTCTTAAAATGTGCAAATCTAATAAAGAACACACTCAACATTTATTTTTATTTTTATTTTTGTACAAAACATGTGATCTCCCAAGCTTTCACCTATTGATTTAGCATTAAAATTTAGGATAAACAACTTTTTTGTGATACAAATGTGATACCAAGCATGCCACATCACACTTTTATGTATTTAAGATATAGCATAATGTGATGAAATACTTGATATGCACACTAATATATTAAACAATAATGACACAAGTAGAAGACTTACATCATGTGCCTAAAATATCACAACTTACTTGATCAATGAGATATAGAGGTAGGTTGGGCTTCCCATGTCAAAATTCAAATCCCTATAGCTTAATTGATAAACCACTCAAGCATCTTAGGATTTGTGAAGATGAAGAACAATTAGGTCAAGATTTAAAGATCAATATACATAGATTTATACTTTAGGGACAAAACTGCATAGTCTCCAAACTAACTTAGACTTCAAATTTAGATGCAAAATTACATGTAGGAATGACTCAAGATTAAGAGTTTGATTTGTAGGCTACACCTTGAAAACCAAGGTTAAAACTCTAAACCAACCTTGCCAAGTTCTTTGCACTTTAGAGTTTGAATTGCAAGCTATGATTTAGACATCATGGTCTGAATTTTATTTTGGATTTAGACTTCAAGGTTTAAAACACAAAATGTAAGCTATTTTTTGAATTTCTAGGTTGACCACCTCAAACTATAAGAAATTTTTTACATTTTTTGGAAAATGAAAGTTTAAGTCCAAAATTTGATAGTAAAATAAATTCATCTTTAGAGGTAGATGAATGAGATTCATTTGAGACTCTATACTCAATAATGTGACTTACAATTAGAAAGATTAAAAATTAGGTCCAATCTCTTGGGGAATGCCATTTTAGAATTTAGGGTTTAATTTGTGGCATGTATTTTGTGCTTTAGAGTGAAAATTGCATTTACCAATCAAGAAAACCTTGATTCAACTTCAAACTCCCATAGCCTATGATTTAGACTTTGAGGTTCAATGAGAAAACTATACCATGTAAAAAATTATAACTCAAGGATAACAAGCTTGCATTTGTTATCAACATGGCATAACTACCTCTTTTTTATGCTACTAAAAATGGTTTAGCCCAAGTATTGAGTAATACATGGGACACATTACCCAAGCATAGAGATCCCATATACCTCAAAGAGTGCTCTAAATCCCATGATAGAAATCTATTTATCTCAACAAAAAGACATGTAAGAAAATGAAAATTTTAATAAGGGAACAACCAAATAAGATAAGAAAACATCACACAAATCATAACAATATATAATCTTCGAAAGAGATGAATAATTCCCTAATGATTCTATTAAAATACTAGGATAAAGAGATAAGGAAGCATTTTTACAATCAAATATTCTTTGAAATAATTTTGATAAAATAATTTAGGAAAATCATATAAAATTCAATTCAAGGTTTGTTAGATCATAATGAGTAATAGATTTTACATCACCTCTAGGGGTGGAATATAGTAAAATACACCATTTTCTATTAACACTATATAAAATTTACAAATAAGGACATCAAAGGTCCTAAATTTACACATTTCTATGAAAATATGAAAAGAATATAATATAATGCAATAATATGGAAGACCCCATACATGCTCTCCAAGCTACTTTGATGAATCCATAAGTCCCCAATGGTGGTTCAACACAACCCAAATAATTGGAACCCTTAGGTCCACCCCTCTAAACTAGGATGCAACTAACTTAGGTAGTCCAACACACTCAAAGAAAAAAATGGATTAGAAAAGATCACAATATTCACATCTTAATTAGAGTTTAACATAATTTCATTAAGTAATCACATATAAGTAAGCAACTACTATTCAATGAGTGTACATAAAAAATACATACTCAGTATTATTCCAAATAAACATGTACATGAGGGGAAGCACATGACACCATAAATAATACACATGAAACATCATACTTGTAGGAAATTACTAGGTTAAGTGGACCATTTACTACATTACTCTATGAGAGAAAATGATGCATGCAATCTTACAAAATAACCATAATGCAAAGATCAAACCCTCATGAGGAAAAAACCCAACATACAAAAGTATCCATACTCAATGTCTTATTTAACAATGAAACATTACAATACACTTACAAACTCTTTGTGGATAATTTTGAAACATAAAGCTCCTACAACACATCCTCCATTTTTCCAAGCATAATGGTTAATTGTCAACCACACATCCCATGACATGCTTCATATATGCACTCCATAAGAGAGCTCAATGCTAATGACATCTAACTCAACCAATAAGCACATGATTTCTTTTATTAAATCAAGCTCACACAAATACAATTGTTGCATTACAAAAATTATGTGTCTCAAAAACATGAGAACATAAAACAATTAACCCCAACATTTATTTTTTGGATAAGTTTTCCCAATATTAGACATTTTTCCAATTATGTGTAGTAGATAAAATATATATAACCAATATTATAATACAACTTTACAAGTGGGCCCAAATAAATATTTAATGTGACTAAATGCATCTCCAAAGATGAACCAAAAGTAAATATTTATTTTACATATAATTATAATATTTATTTTCTTGTGCAAGGTGTACAACACCCTTTTTCCTAACATTTTCCCACTTATTATATATATTGCATAAGGGACAATTTATGAAACACATAATTGTAGCCATCCATAAATCCACTTTAATTTCTAGTATGCTCTCATGCTCCATTAAGATACCTACAATAACATTCAACGTGACCACCATCTCAAGAAATAAATCATTTCATCCCCCAACATGAAACATATGAAAGAAAAGAAAGAAGACAAGGTGAATATGCACCAATCCAAATAATAAAAGCATCAAATCTAAGTGATAACAAAGGATCCAAGTTGTTGCTAGGAAAAAAAATACATGAATAAAATAACAAATATGATAAATTATAATAAATTCAATCATCTATATATGCAAACGTATCCAAAAATAGTAGTAGAACTCATTCCAACAATATATCCAACCCATATATTATAATCAACATATCCCTATGTGCAACATGTCAATGGAGAACATATATAAATAATAACTCCCGATGCATGGGAAATTTCAAATCTAAAAAAGATCAAAGCATACCAATTCTACAAATAAACACTCAAATCAAGATATGGATAATAATTAAAACCATGTAGTAACACATAATAGTCATGATAATCCACACATGTAACAAAAATACACTATTTATTCTTTACAAAAAGTCACCATGACTCTCCCAATTTCTATACACCCAAACTATACAAACATGATCTTTTAAGAAATAACCATAGAATATAGAGAGAAAACATAGAAAAAATATCACATAACATGTCCTACCAACACCTCAAAGTGTTAAGCTATGCCCCCTTCATAAACCCCAACTGAAACTCCTTAACAACAACCAAATATTCAATCACATAGATCAAATAAAACATATGTATCTCAATGGGAAACTCTTCACTTGGTTCAATAGGTGTTTGGGGGGAAATCTAATATAGGTGAGACAATATAGATTTCTTATCTCTTCTAATTGTAATATCATTGACAATATTAAACTTGTTTCTCTTCCAAGAGCTAGTTCAAATCATAGTCCTTTACAACTTAATTAGATTGAAAGAATTTAAAAAGACTCATTTTATTTCCATTATGAAATAATTTGGGTCATTCACCTAGATTTCAAAGAGTATGTTGCTTCATGGTGGAATATCTCAATCCAAGGAATAACCATGTCTAGACTTTCAAAAAAATGTCACATTAGGAACAAAGTTAAAGCCTAAAACAAAGTATTCTTTTAGAAGTATTTTTTAAGATGAAAAAGTTGTGCTTAATAAATTGGAATAAGTTTAGAATTTTATGGAAAAAGGAGGCATTGATGAGAACATCTTATTTATATGAAAAACTTTGATATAAATAGAGATATGGTGTTAAGGTTCAATAAAATTTCAAGGAATAAGAACTAACACTTTGATCCTCTTAAGTGTATTAATATTATATGAATTATAATAGCTATAGATTTGAAACATTCAATGTTTATGTAGCATCCCTCCATTCTCACCTGGGATGTGCAGGTAGTCTGGCTAAGGAATCAGAAGAAGAAGATGGGACAAGAGCTTATAATGGTATTTTTGGGAGTATGATATTATTTTATGATTGCATTTAATTGGTGATGCTTTTATATAGATGCAGTATTAGGTGGTGATGCAGTGAATTAGAAATTGTTCATGATGATACGAGGTGATTTGTATATCCTAGTGATGTTGTTTTATATTCAATGTTGTAGTTGCTAATGTGGTTAAGGTGAGGGGATGACGTAGCATCACTCCTTCGCGAGTGCCCTACTACGCTGCAATTCCTTCTCACGAGGTGCTTGTATTTAAATAGATATATTGTGCACAACATTGTTTATATGCAGGGATTGCAGGTACATAGTCTCGATTCCACCTGCTTCGGCAAGACAGGGCGAGCACCTATAACCCAACGATATAATGTTGAAACAGAGGTGGCGATGAAGTCATCCCGTCCCATGATGTCAGACCGTCTTGTTTAAATGGTTTTGTGTGTTCTTGTAATTGTCGTTCTTTGTGGTCATCGTTTGTGTTTTGTCGTACATTATTTATGTTGGTATTTTATAAGTTGTGATTGAATTAATTAAATAAGGGTAATATTGGTTATTAAAATGTTAGATTAAATTGTATTTAAATATTTAAATGTTTTATTTATTTTAAAAAAAATCATGTATTTTATTAAATGTTAATTAAATATTAAATTGTGTTTATTATTTTAATTAATTATCTTGTTGAGGATAATTATTAGAATAAATTATTTAAAATTAATTAGATAATGTGCTTTGCAAGTAAAGTTGTAAAAAACGGAAATTAAAACAAAAAGTATTGAAAATAGAAAAATAAATAAATAAAAGAATGAAAAAGTTGTGAGAACGAATGAGAACTCAATCTGACTGAAAAGCTTGCTTTTAAAGAATTAATTTCTTTTATTCTGGATTTTTGAGAGCTTTTGGGGAAAATGGTATTATCTTTTATTTAATTGAATTTTTTTTTTGGGAGTCTGGAGACACAAAGGATTATGGAGACAAAAGTTGAAAAATAATTTCAAAGGATAAATTATTAGAAAGGATAAATTATTTATCATATGTATATTATTTCATAGAATTCTTTGTGGGAGTAGAGATTTTGTGATAGGATAAAATGTGTTGCTAGTTATGTTATTTTGAACTTGAAACCCTATGGAGTGGTTTATTTTGCCAATTTTTAATCATTGTTGGCTTTCCTTTCGATACAGAAACCCCGTTGTAAATTGTGAGTTCAATTTTAGTTATTATTATACTTGGTCTCCTCCAGAGGCATGATTTATTTTCTTGTATGTTTATTCTTGTATTTTGTGATTAGAATATTACATGTTTTTAAGCATTAAATTTTGGAAGGGTTGTACGACAATAGTGGTCACTGTAACTTGAGTTATCGCGAGATGGATTTGCCTCGCATGTCTTGTTTTGTGTTATATGCCTCATACTTGAAGGTACAACCCTTGCCGTATTTTGGTTTATGTTAGGGGTCTTAGGGAGAGCTAAGCGATGACACTCTCCACTAGACACCCTTGTACTTGGTTTTTGGTTGCCTCTGGAATGGTAAACTTTATGTTGTATCTGATTCTTGTGAATTTGATTTATGATTGTTATTTAGTTACTTGTTTAATTGATACTGTTGTATTTAATTGTGATGAGTTTCATAGCTTTAACTTGTTATGTGATTCATGAACGTTGATGATTGTTTCATTGTATGCCTTGAGTTTGTATTTAACTATGTTGTTCTTGGAGTCGGTTTGACATTCATGGTCGGGTTCTCTTCCTTGTCACCTCTGAGCACGGGGGGTGAATTATTTATAATTCACATGGTTGGGTGGAACGTGCTCCTCACCCGTTGGGTCCCCCATCAGCAGTCTATCTTCGCAACATTTCTGCAGTTGGTGTTGCACCAGAGTTCCTTTGTAATTTGGATTTCATTGTATTTATATTATCCCACACGTTTGGGAAATTTGATGTAATTATTAATCAAGAGCTTGTAATGTAATATTAAAATGGGATGTAATAGTTAGGATCAATTGTAATTTGTTAAAAGAGATTCATTATGATTGTATTATGTGATGTATTAATATTCTCACTCTTGGTTATTAGATGTATTCTTATTCATCGTTTATAATATTAATAGTTATGTTGTTATCTTTTGCATTTCGTTGTTAGTTATTTGTGAAGTAACCTCACGTGCCCCAGAGAGCTAAGCGTAATAGTGCAATGTAATGTGTTATGTGATTATGGTTAATGTTTCTTGCATGCTTAATTTTATTGTTTAAAAAAAAAAATTATTTGCTTTGTGTGAGTTCTCTGGGGTTTGCACGACAGGCGTTACAGTCTAATTTAATCTATAATATGAATACACAAGAGAAAAGAATTAGAAGCACTAAAACTAAAATAACTTGAAGAAAATAGAACCCAAAATAAATTTATTGACTAACTTTTTTTAGATTAAATATTGTAAATAGAGAAATCATGGATAGAAACAATTGTTAGTTAAATATATAACCTTTTTGATGCTTTGTTAATGATTGGATACAACTACATGGATGGATGACACAAGTATACCTTTTGTTTGATAGCTCTAAAATTCTCATGGAAGTTCCATCTTTAGTCATAGGGAACCTTTTTACTATTACAAAGACATTCAAATATGAATATAGAAGGATAGGAAAATATTTGTTTTGTTTACATGATTAACTTATTATCCTATTTGATATATTTCAACATTTCAACAAAATCATTAATAAGATATTATAAACTATATGTAGACCTAGTGATAGTGAAGATGGTGTGTATAATAATGGTGTGAATAAATAAAACTTGGGAGGTATATCTAGGATAAATTGGTGTGTGATTGTGATGGAGGATAAAGGGAGATGGAAAGGTGATCACAATAGGACAAACATGAAGGTTCAATAGCTTTAGATTATGTAAGGGGTGCAAGGATAATAATACGTAGATTTTAGATATGGATACAAGGGCTTCTATTAGATTAGAAGTAATGGGAATGGGGAGAATAGGACATAGAAATGAGAATGGAGAAGAAATTCTAGAGGGATGACATGATTCAAGGGCTTGAAGGAGACTTCATATATTCAAATCCTTCATTCTAATTCTACTTCATTCTTTCCTTTATGATGTATATAGAATTTATCTATTAGAAGTGGAGAGAGGAAATTAGGTTTTTATAATGATGAGTTATGGGTGAGCTATGGGGAAAAAAAGATTAAATATGACTTAGTTTTAGGGTTTGTGGCTAATATGAATGCCATGAGGATTAGGGAAACAAATACATATACTTTTAATTTTAAGATAAGGCCACTTGCACTTTGGGTCATGGATTACCTAGGGCTCTCACACTATAAAGCATGAGTGGCTTTTCATGACGAAGGTTGTAGATTTTATGGGTGGTTTAGGGTGAATTCTATGACTTGGGATGCTTTCATTATCATGTCATGATCATTGAGATGGCTAGAAATAGGTATAAATTTTCCTAAAACACCATAGTGAGATGTGAACTAAAATGACTACAAAAATGTAATATGAGGATTTCAGGGTATGTAATTTCCAACAACATAAGTTTAGAGTTTTTTAAGTTTATAAGAGAATTTTTTACAAAATTTTCCCATAAATATGTAGAGGTGTTGCATGTCATTTTATAGGTTTCAATAGATACGTAACAACATTTTGTTAAAGAAAAAATTAAGATTCATGTGTAGAGATGTTTCTT
Source organism: Sequoia sempervirens (assembly GCA_007258455.2). Taxonomy (NCBI): domain Eukaryota; kingdom Viridiplantae; phylum Streptophyta; class Pinopsida; order Cupressales; family Cupressaceae; genus Sequoia; species Sequoia sempervirens. The sequence continues at coordinate 43,861 of VDFB02311004.1, read as the reverse complement.
GTGCAATTGTGTTCCAAACTGTTTATATATCTTTACTTGAATCATATATATGAACATTTATATCAAGTAAATAATTTATTTGAGATTTAGTTTGTATTTGTAGGAAGCTTAGAGTTCGTTGAGTTGGGAAAGGGGTCACTTTATAAATTTTGCATGAATAAAATAACTCTTAAGTAAGCAAAATAACTCAACACTTATATCTCTTAATATTTTATAAATAAATTTTATATTCATATAAAATTATCGTCTCATAAAATTATATTAATATTAAGAATTACTTTATTTTATCTGAATTAACATATCTTACTATAGATTTATTTTATTTATTTTAAACTTAAAATCTTTATGTTTAAAAATATATGACAACTCTAATTTTTTTCTTTCCCATTATTATATGAGATATTCATTACTTTTATAATTTAAATCCCTTAACATGATAAAGACAATACTTATCATTTAAATGCCATACCACTTTTTACTCTAATTAAACATATAAAGTTTGTTTTTATATAATAACTAGAATGCTTTTAATATATAAGAATGCCAATTGATTACATGATAAAATTTCAAGTTTCTGTTTACATACAATTATAAATTAATGTAAGAAGATTAAACTACTTTCTATTTATTCATATGTTCAATGTTTGTCTCTTTTACTGTGTCAACTTATCTCTATCTACAATTAAGACATTTAGTATTGTTTTTAAACCAAAAATTATATATTCATTTTATGGGGCATAAATGTTATCATAAAAAGTGAACTCGAATCATTTATATGTCAATTCAAACGAGAAATCAAATTAGATATTCATGGACACATACACGAACGCAATAATAATATTATTTGTTAAGTCCTTTTAAATATTATTTTTAATTGAACAATGTTAAATCATAATAAAATAAATTATTGTGAAGATTGTGATTGATTTAATTGAAAAAAATATTAATATATAAAATATTTTTATAAAGATTGTAAAGATAATATGTCAAAAAGTTGTTCATAATTACTGGTCAAATTTTATGTTGACATCAGCAATGAATATAACTCTCTTATTTATAATATATTAATTGATGTGAAATTAATTGATTTGCAATTTAATTTGTCTTCTCAAATATATTTAGAATATTTAAGTGTAAAATCTATTTGTCCTTGTAGATTAAATTACTATAATAAGAAAAACTACTATTATAAGAAAAACTACTATAATAAGAAAAACTAAGCTTAACTGTAAAATTCTATTTGTTCTTTTCATTTGTTTTAGATTTAGATTAGTTTTTTATTCTTAATTTAATGGTTCAATACTCAATTAATGTAGTTTTGTATAAAAATAGATATTTGTCTTCAATTTGAATCAAACTTGTGTCCACATTCTTCATTTATCTAGATCTCCTTTAATCTTTGAGTTCCTAATCGAGTCAAAATTGTTCATGCAATCTTAAATTTAGATTAGGAATAGTAGGACAACCTTGACTCTATTTTTCAAAATTAAATTTTATAATGGACCTAAGCTAACTTGAAGTACATTATTTGCTACTCAGCAAATCACGCATAAGATATTGAAATTTAAATGTTATGGTGCTATATAAGAGGACAAAACCATGTACCATTAAACTTGTGATTAGATTACTTATATAACATGATCATTTAAATCATTACATTGACAACTACATATAAAAATATAGGTAGAAAGATGTTTTCATTATTGTAGCATGTCATGAATCATGTTCATATAACATTAAATTGGTACATACCACTTGACTATAATCAAGATAAGTCATAGATTCCCCACTTAATTGAAATTCCTACTAGTGCTTCTCAACACCACCAACTGTTCTATTTGTAGATACAAATACATGAATCTAAATTAAAGATCTAATGGTTCAAATGTCACATTTTCCCTGAAAGATTGAGACCACCTAATTTGATCAATACCACTCTTGTAGCCTTTTATCAGTCTCTACATAGCCACTAGTTTCCATAAGATATGCTAGATTCTATATATTATATTTCTATCATAGTCAAATCACTTTACTTTTTTTGATCCAAATTATGCATTGATTTCAATTCTTCTAACTATGTTACAAGCACTCGATTCATTGATTTAAAGTCTGCATCTAGACTCAACTCTTTTATTTAAATTAATTATTAATCAATATTTTTTTTATATAAACTTTAAATTAAAAAATTATGAACAAAATTGTTTCATACATAAAAATATTATTATCATTAAAAACATCTCATCTAATTAAAAAACCATTATTTACAATAAAACAAAATACTTTCAATATATAAACATCTATATTCCCTATCAATAAATCCACTACATCTCTATAGTTGCCATATTCAATTGATAAGCCTAATTATTGAATGTAAGGTGAGTTTACATACCTATGTCATATTATTTGATTATTTCATATAAAAATTGAATATTGTTTTCATGGACCAACTTGGAGGTTTTTATTAGCTATTCATAACTTAAAAGTTTTGATTGAGATATCATGGGACCAAAAAAAATAAAAAATATATGTATTATGATTATTTTCTAAAGCATATATACTTTACAATAAACTACAAATCTTCCATAGTAATTGTGGACTTCGAAGCCACTTAGATATAAAGGAGGTCAACCTTAAATCTAACCTTTAACTTGTATCTCAATCTAACATTTTAAACTTTTTCCAATTAAGGATCTCAATCTTTTCACGTGAGAGGACATATTTTATGAAATTTATGAAGTTGTTTTCCTTCAATAGAGATTATTTGTAATTATAGTTTATAATATAAATGCATTCTCTTAAAATTTAGTCACTCAAACTTTAGTGTCCACTAATAAAATTATTTTACTCTAAATTATGTGTATATAATTGATTTTATTTCACTAATAAGAAATACATTAAAGTAGTCACATTTAAAAAAGGTAAAAGTTATATATATGATAAGGTGTTTATTAATTGGTGTATAAATTAATTTTAGTCAAGTTTAATTTTGATAGAGTATTTTATGTGAATTATTGTTTGAAAGTATTTTTGAAGGTATAGTGAATACATAGGAAAATCACATGCGCCATTCTTGATGATCTATAAAATTAAATATTTATTTAGTATAGATGATTAAAGGATGAATGATAGGAGAATGTGCTTGAAGGATACAACACACTAAGCCTTAGGATACTTCTTGATATCTAATTTTATGTTCTCACACAAAACTACACTTGTTTAGATACCTAGCATGGGAAGCCTATGAGCATGAAATATAACTCAAAAACAAAATTCAAATGAAAAGACTAGCTCCTTTAATTTTTTTCAATGAGCACTATTTGACTCTTTCAATAAAAAGAAAGGGAGAAAATAATAAATTAAAATATTGAATTGAAAACTAATATAAGTGAATGATTAAAAAATCAATGATTAAATGCAATTATTATTCAATAACTTGCATCATAATAGTCAACAAATTCATGACTTAAGCATTTGAAAGACAAAAAAAGGATAATCTCATGAAAAATAAAAAAGAGACAAAATTGGTCATGATCTTTTTATTAATCATCTAATTATGCATATTTACAAAATTGAAGATCGCTAGAATATTCCTAAACACATGAAGGCTACTAAAATTCAAAAATATATAAGAAAATATCATGTATGTATAACTCTAATAGCTTCAACATGCCTAGTACATTCTAACCTTATAGATAAGAACCTTTCTTATTTATACAAATTAATATAACCAAACATAAAGTTAGACAAAGAGTGGGTAATTAATTCCTTAATTATGCATGAACTTACATGAAACTTTCTACATGAACTACCTCCCTCATAATAAAATAAATTATTGTGAAGATTGTGATTGATTTAATTGGAAAAGATATTAATATATAGAATATTTTTATAAAGATTATAAAGATAATATGTCAATAAGTTGTTCATAATTACTGTACAAACTTTATGTTGAGGTTAGCAACGGATATAACTCTCTTATTTATAATATATTAATTGATTTACAATTTAATTTTTCCTATCAAACATATTTAGAATATTTAAGTGTAAAATCTATTTGTTCTTGTAGATTCTACTATAATAAGAAAAAGTAAGCTTAATTGTAAAATTATATTTGTTCTTTTCATTTGCTTTAGATTTATATTATAATTTTTATTCTTAATGTAATGGTTCAATACTCAATTAATGTATTTTTGTGTAAAAATAGATATTTGTCTTCAATTTGAATCAAACTTGTGTCCACATTCCTCATTCATCTAGATCTCCTTTAATCTTTGAGTTCCTAATCGAGTCAAAACTATTCAAGCAACCTTAAATTTAGATTGGACTAGTAGGACAACCTTGACTCCATTTTTTAAAATATTTTTTTTTCATGGACCTAAGCTAACTTGAAGTACACGATTTTCTATTTAGTAAATCTTGCATGAGATATTGAAATTTAAATGTTATGGTGTTGTATAAGAGGACAAAACCATGTACCATTAAACTTTTGATTAGATTACTTATAACACAGTTCATTTAAATCATTACATTGACAACTACATATAAAAATATAGGTAGAAATATGTTTTTCATTATCCTAGCATGTCATGGATCATGTTCATATAACATTGAATTGGTACATACCACTTGACTATAATCAAGATAACTCATAGATTCCCCACTTAATTGTAATTCCTACTAGCACTTCTCATCTCCACCAACTCTTCTATTTGTAGATACAAACACGTGAATCTAAACTAAAGATCTAATGGTTCAAAGGTCACATTTTCCTTGAAAGATTAAGACCACCTAATTTGATCAAGGTCACCCTTGTAACCTTTTATCAATCTCTACATAGTTCCAAATTTCACATAGTGTATTCATCATAGCCACTAGTTTCCATAAGATATGCTAGATTCTATATATTATATTTCTATCATAGTCAAATCACTTTTCTTTTTTTTAGATCCAAAGTATGAATTTATTTAAATTCTTCTAACTATGTTACAAGTACTTGATTCATTGATTTGAAGACTACATCTAGACTTATCTCTTTTATTTAAATTATTTATTAGTTAATAAATTTTTTTATATGAACTTTGAAGTAAAAAATCATTAAGAAAATTATTTCATACATGAAAATATTCTTATCATTAAAAACTTCTCATCTAATTTAAAAATCATTATTTAAAATATAAGAAAACACTTTTAATCGATAAATATATATATATTCCCTATCAATAAATCCACTACATCTCTTAACACATCTTATTCAATTGATAAGCCTAATTATTCAATGTAAGTTAAGTTAACATATCCATGTCATATCATAAGATGGGGAAGGGAATGGCTGGATTATTTGATTATTTCATATAATAATTGAGGGTTGTTTTCATGGCCCAACTTGGAGGTTTTTATTAGTTATTCATAACTTAAATTTTTTGATATCAATGGGAATGATCTTTTCCTCTATTGTTAGACAAGATTAGCATATATACGTTTCAATAAACTGCAAATCATCCATAGTAATTATGGACTATGAAGCCACTTAGATATAAAGGAGGTCAAACCTAAATCTAACTTTTAACTTGTATCTTAATCTAATATTATTAACGTTTTCCAATTAAGGATCTCAATTTTTCACATGGAGGACATATTTTATGAAATTTATAAAGTCTTTTCCTTCAATACATATTATTTGTAATCATAGTTGATGAAGGAGTAAATCAAGCCTCATTCACAAACTCACAACATCATACAATGCAACTCAGAAAATATTTTAAATAAGACAAAAATCTGCAATTAGTGTCTTCAATTTCTCATTTAAACTTTTCTAAAATCACTTAATAACAAGATAATTCTAAAATTACATTGTTTTTCAGCCATATGGGCTGATGAAAACTATTACAAACTAATGTAAATCTGATACAAAACAACAAATACCAAATACACAAGTGGACTCCTTCAATCTAACTTCTTTTACCAAATTCTAGCACCCGCAACCTACAACCTTCAATGGAAACCTTTGCTGCAATAAACCATGATTCACCAAATTGTTTGCTACTACACAACCATCCTCAAACCTAAAATAAACCTACAATATCAATGTCCACAACACTCCTAGGAAAATAACTACACCTGCAACACCAACCTTCAAATTCTAGCCAAGAATGGCTACCAAAATATAGTCAAAATTGCTTGTAATCTTTAAAAATAAGCTCCCAAAGCTTCACTAGCAAAAATCATGACCAAGTTGGTAAGAAATCTCCTAACATGAAATTATCCCCCTAAGATGAAATTAAAATGCAATTTTTTTTTGTTGTTGATGTTGATTGCACTTTCACCTAGGATGCTCCTGCATCAGACAACCTAGGTAGAAAGAAATGTTTCATGAGTTGCACTCAGAAACATTTGTAGATCCTATGTCTATCTTGGATCCACCTCATTGCATTTTCCATTGGAATATTTTTTTGTACCATTATCTACAAACTTACAACATTACCATGTTTCATCCTTCCTCTACTACCCATCATGTAATTCAAGCATCAAATTTATTTTCCAACCAATATACTTCATCAAAATCAGAACTAACAATTAAACTTATACCTCCTCCTTTATAAAAATAAATGTTTTTCTTTGCCTTGTTTGTTGTTCTACCTTTTCCATCTCTTTCCACCATGCCCCCTTCATGAAATTCCACTATTACAATGCCTTCTAAAAGACATGACACCGCTGCAACCTATTTTTCTTCACTCAAAACAACGTTATTAATACCATCAAAAGACTCAATTTACGCATTATCTAGCAAGTAATCATGATCACTAATAAAAAAACTTTCACCTCCATTATTATCAAACAAGTATTCTTTAGAAAACTCTTCATTAACCTTGACACTCCAGTCGTCCAATTCAACTTTATCAAAAGTAATTTTTGCTGCAACAAACTTATCTATTTCTACATTCTTATCCTCATCAAAACATACACTAAAATATTATTTTACCTTATTTCCTTCTGCTGCAACAAAATTTTCAGCCTCCTCATATCTATCTATCTCATTCATATCATTCACATGCAAACCAAAATCATCAATTAACTCATAAAATGCAAGTTTTACCTCCTTTTTTACCATTTCAACTTTGATGTTTTCTTTTTCAATGTTCTCCATTGCACTCAACTCTTTTTTTGCTACTACAACCTCTTTAATCTCTAATGCACTTTTCTCTTTTTTCTCACTCTCATTCTCTATGCCTTCCTCAAAGCATACTTCTACAATATTTTCTCCTTCCTGTTCACTTGCATACACAACTATGCAAATTTTTTTGCCTTTCTTCTTTGTCATTATTTTCAAACACTTTCCACACACTCTCAATATTCAACCTCTCAAGTATAGACTGCCTCACATTTGGCAATTGGTCTACACACCACACATATTCCACCCCTAGGTCCTGGTGCAAACTACCTCACATTCAACACTCTACCTACACACTCATAAATTCCTTCTCTAATACCAATGATGAAGGAGTAAATCAAGCCTCATTCAAAAACTCACAACATTCAATGCAACTCAAAAAATATTTTAAATAAGACAAAAATCTGCAATTAATGTCTTCAATTTCTCATTCAAACTTTCCTCAAATCACTTAATAACAAGATAATTACGAAATTACATTGTTCTGCAACCATATGGGCTAATGAAAACTATTAAAAACTAATGTAAATCTGACACAAAACAACAACTATCAAATACACAAGTGGACTCCTTCAATCCAACTTCTTTTACCAAATTCTAGCACCTGTAACCTACAACCTTCAATGGAAACCTCTGCTGCAATAAACCATGATTCACCAAATTGTTTGCTGCTACACAACCATACTCAAACCTGAAATAAACCTATAATAACAATGTCCACAACACTCCCAGGAAGAGAACTACACCTGCAACACCAACCTTAAAATTCTAGCCAAGAATGGCTACCAAAACATTGTCAAAATTGCTTGCAATCTTCAAAAACAAGCTCCCAAAGCTTCACCAACAAAAATCATGACCAATTTAGGAAGAAACCTCCTAACATGAAATTATCCCCCTAACATGAAATTCAAATGCAAATTTAAAATTTTATTTTTTTTGTTGATGCTAATTGCACTTTCACCTAGAATGCTCATGCATCAATAGTTTATAATATAAATGCATTATCTCTTAAAATTTGGTCACTCATTTTCCATGATAAAATAACTTTAGTGCTCACTAATAAAATCATTTTACTCTAAATTATGTGTATATAATTGATTTTATTTCATCTAATAAGAAATTTACATTATAGTGGCCACTTTTTAAAAAGGTAAAAGTAATATATATGACAAGGTGTTCATTAGTCGAAGTTTTGATAGAGTATTTTATGTATATTATTGCTTGAAAATATTTTTGAAGGTAAATTGAATAGAGGAGAAAATCACATGGGTCATTGTGATGATCTATAAAATTAAATATTTATTTAGTATAGATGATTAAAGGATGAATGGTTGGAGAATGAGATTGAAGGATACAACACACTAAGCCTTAGGATACTTCTTGATATCTAATTTTATGCTCACAAAAAATTACACTTGTTTAGATTCCTAGCATGGGAATCTTATGAGCATGAGATATAACTCATAAAATAATTTTTCAAATTAAAAGACTAGCTCCTTTAATATTTTTCAATGAGCACTTCAATTTGACTCTTTCAATAAAGGGAAAGGGAGAAAATAATAAATTAAAATATTGAATTGAAAACTAATATAAGTGAATGATTAAAAAATCAATGATTAAATGCAATTATTATTCAATAACTTGCATCATAATAGTCAACAAATTCATGACTTAAACATCTAAAAGACAAAAAAAAGGATAATATCATGAAAAATAAGAAAAGGGACAAAGTTGGTCATGACCTTTTCATTAATCATCTAATTATGCATATTTACAAAATTGAAGATCACTAGAATATTCCTAAACACATAAAGGCTACTGCAATTGAAAAATATATAAGAAAATATCATGTATGTATAGCTCTAATAGCTTCAACATGCCTAGTACATTCTAACCTTACAGATAAGAACCCTTCTTATTTATACAAATTAATATTATCCAAACATAAAGTTAGACAAAGAGTGGGTAATTAATGTCTTAGTTGTGCATGAACTTACATGAAACTTCCTACATAAACTACCTCCCTCATTTGATGAGTAAATGCCAACCATTTTGATCTAGAGGAGTTAATGTTCACCTTAATTATATCCTCAATATTATAACATAATTACTAAGGGAAAATTTTAATTTCAAATAAATGGTGGCTAACATCTAAAAATATTTACTATTAGTCACTTAAGAGGAAAAAGTGTAGTAGAAACATTATAAAAATACCTACATAAGAAGCACAAATCTAAACCATTTCATTGAAATATATTAAATAATTGGAACACACCAACACTAACATCTTTTGAGTAGAGGGAATGAGACTACATGAACTATTAGATGTTCCAAGTCATCTTAAATCACACAATGATTGTATCCTAAAAAAAATTAAAACAAACAAGCCTTCTTAAGATAAAACTTGTTTGAAGATGCATGTCTTCCTTTATAAAATTAGTAACATAACCAATAAACCAACCCAATATACACTTTACAAATAAAACATTTGAAATCTAAAAAATTGCCACATAATAATTATGATGTTGTTATTGTCTCAAATTTTCCTTCTAAAATAAATGGTTAACTAAGAATGAGACCACCAATGCTACCATATTGTATAGACTACCAACGAGTGGTGAAATAGAAGGAAATGACAACCCCTTACACATTTTAAGGATTATTTTACCATTAGATGTTAACATAAGCAAATGGTCAAAACATATAATAAAAATTAATGTCTTACAACCTTTACCTTTTGGAGATATAGGATCTTAGCAAATTTATCTAGTTGATATCACACTCTAGAAAGCTAAATGATTAAATAAATATGAAGGGGATGCTTCCACCAATAGATAACATGGAACCTTGTGAAAAATGACACATTAATATTTAAATACATTACTAATGATCTCTTTGGAATCTATAGGCTATAAGATCAAAAGATCCTTGTACAACTAGCACTTTATAATCTTGGTAAAATGGTCTAACATATTTGAAGGTACAAGAACCAATGGATCCAAATGATATCAATAAAATATATTTCCTTAGCAAAAACAAGGTGCCATAGATTTAATCCAAAAATGATTAAAATAAGTGGTAAAACCTTCAACGTGTGAGTTCAAAAATAATCAACAAACACAAAAGTGGGGTGTCACCAACTAATGGCAATAGAATGTAGCCAAGCTTGGAACGAACAACATTTCAAAAATACTTTTTTGTAGAAAATAGCACTACAAGCCCAACTTGATGAGATCAATGATCAAATAATAAGATGTGGAATGAATAATGCTTCTTTTAGTCTGCTTAAAAAACTATAATCAAAATTAGAAGAAACTATGACAAGGGAAGAAATATATTGGAAAAAAAAATCCAAAGAGTTATGGCTCAAAGAAGTGGATAAAAACACTAAATTCTTTCACCTATCATAAAATATCAGACAATAAACTAACACTATATTCAACATCAACTCCCCCTCAGGCAAGAATTTGAAGGAAAACAAACTAATCAGCCAAGAAGTAGTTCATTTATTCTCAAATTTATTGAGTGCAATAGAACAACAATCTACCCAAGTAAACAATACCATCTCAGATGAAATTATTCAACATATTCCCTCGTTGATTTCCAAAAGAAAATGAGCTCTTATTAAAACCATTTACACTAGCAAAAGTAAAAGAAGTGGTTTTTTCTATGCCACTAGACAAAGCTCCAAGTCTAGATGGATTTACCACCATGTTCTAAAAAGGTTGGGAGTTCATGGGGAGATAAATTATGTTATCTATAGAGGAATCAAGGAGAAATGGCAAGATTTTAAAGAAATTGAATAAATACCTTTATAGCATTGATTCCTAAAATGTAGAACATCTCTACCTTTGCTCATTTTAGGCCCATATCATTATTCAATACCATTTACAAAATCTTTTCCAAAGAAATCACTATGAGACTCGCTAAGAGCATTCCAAGAATCATCACGGATGAGAAAGGAGGCTTTTTCCTATGAAAGGATATAGTTGAAGGGGCCTTAATAGCTCATGAAACTTTGCATTCTATCAAGGAATAAAAAATCCTAGCAATGACTATCAAACTTGACATGTTGATGGCCTATAATAGATTAAATTAGGATTTCCTCAAAAATTTACTACAAAACTTGGCTTTTCTCTTAAATGGTATCATTGGGTTAGTTCATTTATATCACAAACCAAATTCTTAGTCTTGGTAAATGAAAGTCCAACCAGCTTTTTTAATTCTTCACAATGTGTCAGACAAGGTGATCTTTTATCACCTTTCCTTTTCATTTTAATGGAAGAATCTCTGAGCTGGGAAATAACAAGTGCACGAGCTCAAGGTGCATGACAAGGCATAAATATCCTAAATTTAAACATTAACACGACCCATTCATTATTTGCAGATGATACACTCTTATTTTCCAAATCTAATGTCCAATAAGCAAGAGGCATCAAAAAAGTTCTAGAGGATTATTGCGAGGCATCAGGGAAAAAAATAAATGAAAAAAAATCAAGCATACTATTTCTAAACATCTCCCCAATGGTGTCAGTATGTATCCTATCCATTCTTGATTTTAAATATGACAAATTTCCAAGCCAATATTTTGGAATCTCATTCTTTTCAAGACCAAACAAGCCTAAGTTTTGGAATAAAATTTTGACCCAAATTTAAAAGAGAATAACATCATGAAAAGAAGGTAGCTAACAATGGTAGGAAATATCACACTAACCAAAGAAAACCTTTTAGCTATTCCCAACTACATTATGTAAGTTCTTAAGCTACCAAAAGTAGTGCAACTGAATTTGAAACAATGCATCAAAAAGTTCCTTTGGCATGGGAACCTTGACAACAAGAAAAGGAGTAAAATCCCACTAGTTCATGGAACAAAATTTGTGAAGATAAAAAACATGGAGGAGTTGGTTTATAAAATCTAGAGGCAAGGAATCTAGCTTTAGGAGCTAAACTAGTGTGGAATGTTTTTGCAAAACCATCTTCTGAATGGGCTAGAATCATACAAATCAAATATATGGAATCCTTAATGAACCTGAATGATTTTTTACAATGGAAAACGCATCAGAGGGCTCTAAAATGTGGAACTTTATCATAAATTGCAGAGAAGTTATCATCCTACATTTAACCTAGTCCATAAGTAATGGAGGAAAAACATTGTTCTAGGATGACTCCTAGAATGGATTCCCACCATTGTCTAAAATTGAAGGATTAAAAGAAGCAAGAGTATACTTAAAGCACCATTGGGGCATAAATGTAAAAGACTACATTAATTTGGAAGATAACATGCTCTCAAATGAAAAATGGAAAAACTTCGTTGGATGTAGCTTCCTATCAAACCAAAAGTCTCAGTTGTCAAAACTTCTTCAAAAGATACATATTTTTTTTCTAGGGAACCTAACAAGCTCATTTGGGCTTCTTCCAAGTCAGGTAGTTACAAAGTTAGCATAGGATAATCATCAATCATTCAACAAAAAAATCTTGAATCAACAAACTGGCCCCATAAATTAGATTGGAACTCTACAATTATTCCTAAAGTGAAGTCGTTCACATGGTTGATGCAAAAAAAAATCCTTACTTGTGAGAGATTGGTCAAACTGGGAATATCTTCTCCCCTCAATTATGTATTGTGTGGCAAAAAAGAAGAGGATGTAGACCATCTTCTATTAATGTGCAAATTCTCATAGCAGTATTGGTCATGGCTTCAAAACAAATTAAATTATGTCACACCCCTTCAAGAATCTATGTTATCAATTTTTACATTGTGGCCAATACTGAATAAAGATTCTCTATTATCCTCAATTTTTATATTAATCCCCTCAACTCTAATATGGTGCTTATGGTGGTAAAGGAACAAAATAATATTCCAAAAAGAGCACCACAAAGTGGAAGAAGTATTATGCAAAATCAAAAGATTAATTTCTGAGTTAGTAATTTCTAACATTATAAATCAAATGGCTCAAGAAAAATCTACTCAAATCGGGATGAAAAAACTCTTCTCAATGGGAATTGATCTATTCACTTAACCCTGAATCATGGATACCAAAAATTAAGTCCAACCACAATAGTGTAATGTGCATTCCACCTCTAATGGGTATGGTAAAACTCAATTTTGATGGGGCCTCTTGAGGGAACCCAGGTACATCTGGTGTAGGCTATGTATTGAGGAACCATGCATGCAAGATCATTAGTGCCCTTGCATTAAAACTGCTAGATGGAACAAATAATTATGTTGAGGCACAAGCATTACTTGTAGGTCTGAAATTGGAAAAGTAAGTAGGCATCAACCATATATGGATTGAGGGGGATTCTATGATCATAATCAACACATGCAATAAAATGAACTCAGTTAGTTGGTTGTTAAGCACCATCCTAAAACAAGGCTTTAAAATGTTACAAGACTTTGATTCTTACCAACTCACACATTGCTATATAGAGGGTAATAAAGTATCAGACATGTTGGAAAATAAATGTGATCTAAATGATGTATCACTACAAATCAACCAAATAGATTTTTCTAATTGTCTAGCCCTAGTGCATATGGCTAACAAGGAATTACATCCCATAAAGGGGAATTGATCAAACATTATTAATGTTTTAAGTGTGCAAGGCTTGTGGTGCTAAGTTTCACTAGTAGTGTTTGTGTCCAAGCTTCAATTATTATCCTTTATGGACACATAAAAAGTAACCCTTCTACTTTTTCTCATGTTTAGGCCCTCCTAGTGGATTTTGGCTTCATTTTGCCTCAATTTAATGTTGTAATGTGGTCAACACATTCACATTAGGTCTTGGACCCTTGTGAATCATTAAGAATTCTAGGATGTCTTGTAAAAGTGTTGTGAAGTGTTGTAACCCACTTTCTGATGCAGAGCAAGGAGGATTTTTAAAAAAGCAACACAATTCAAGTTGTCTCAACCAAAATTTGAATCCACAAAACCCTATCAAGGGTGATTCCCTTCATAGTTTCACTATTTTCCTTGTAGGTCTGCAAACCTAATTTATTGACCTTATCTTGCAAAAATTCCTTGAAACTCTCAAGCCACTCACCTTTTTAGACACCCTTTTAAGCCTTCAAAAACATATCGCAAAAACACACTAGGTCACTTTCGACCAACACCATCAAAACATGGCTACTACGCTGCCCTAATTGGCCAATTAGGTCACATTTACAAAGCAACTACCCTTTAATCTTCCCTCCAAACACAAAAAACCATTAGGAAGTCATAACCAGGTTACACTAGCACCAAATCAACAAATTTCCTCCAAAGAAACGCTTACCAACACCTCAAAACACAAAACCCTCACTTTTAGCAAGTTTCAAGGGGGTTTATTAAAAAACACTATTCTAGGCTTCTACATAGCCAACCAAGGCCTCAAAAAATTTTATTTATATATGCACATGTTTAAAATTCCATCAAAAACTTCTGCCCCTAAGGATTTCTACAATTTCCCTCCTCTAATCATCAAATTCACTCAAAATTCCCAAGTTTGACAACTAGGGCATCATGCCCAACCACACAACTCACTTCCCCTGCTCATGAAAATTCATCCAAACACCTATTCCTAACATTTAGGAACCATTCCACTGAGCCAAAGCAGATACAATAGGTGCAATGGGTCTTATTGCATTTTGAAGAACTTTAAAACCTTCAAAACAGGGTTAACAATCCGTTTTCTGAAAATGGCCAACTAAACCCTTAAACTCAATGAAAAATCACAAGAATGGATTCAAAATGAAGCTACAATAGTTCTTAAATGAATTCAACCACCTTTAGAGCAATAGGACCCTGTAGGGCCAAGCACAATAGTTTGCAACATAAATATTCAATGAAACATAAAAATTTAAGAGAAAATCAGGGAATTCTTTATTGTTTCCTTTCACAAACCTTCAACAACCTTTTCCTTTGATTTCCCCACATATTTAAACATTAACCAACCTAAAACAAACTACCAAAATTGAATTTTGGGTTGTATGACTATTGGTCTCCCCCAAACTTGCATTTTTTTGCATTTTGCAACTTTTGAATATGACAACATTTTACAAGATTTGCAAAATTTGCACAATGAACCCCAAATGAGCCTAATACAATATGAACATGGTATAATATGACCTTATTTAGATTAAAAAACCTAAAAATAACCTAAAACCAATTACAAAACCAAAATTAACAAAACTTGGAAATTGAACTTCTATGGTGCCCCTGCACCATACACCTGGCCTAAAAAGGATTCCAAGTCTCTTGGAATCCGTATTACAACTTTTACACCTCTGAAATCTTCATCTCTTTGATCTGCAAAAGCTCTTTTGTTTGGTGCTCCTTTAACTGGTAAAATTTTCCATTGACCCTTGAACTTGTTGCCACTTGTGTGTTGCTCCATCTCTGTAAACTGATCAGGTGATTTCTCCCTTACCTTTCCTTTATTATAAATTGATGCCACTCCTACTTGGACACTTGCAAAAAACCCTTTTCCAACTTGATCTATGACTCTCCTCTCCTTCTCTCTTATTGCAGACTTGAACTTGCCTACTTTTCCTTGCTTTTCACCTTGACTGACTTCATCCTTTCCTCTGATATCTTGCACCAGATTCTCTACCCTTAGAACCTTTACATTATCAGACCTACACACCATTGTATTGACAGTATTGAATTTTCCACTAACCTCTTTTGAAACCACAAGACACAATATTGTTCCTACCCTTATCACATCTTTCTTTCTCTCCAACAATTCATCCTTGACCTTCTCTAGGTTAGTTTTTGACATCTTCTCCTCATCATCTTTTCTTCATAACTATGCACCATCCTTTAATTTCATTGTCTTATTATCTGCAACTGTTGCAATGGCTGCAAACTTTACATTCTTGTCTCCCTCAAACTTTATATACTCTTTCTTTCCCATCATGATCACTTGAGCTGCCTTACCTTTCTCCTTCACATCTTCAACCAATGGATTCAATGTAAAAGCATTCCCATCCTTCTCAATTTGATATGTGTTTTTTCTTCCATTATAAATGGCATGTCTATCATACCGCCATGGTCTCCCAAGCAATAAATGACAACAAATCATGGGTAAAACATCAAAAAGAACCTTGTCTTTATATCCACCAATCTGAAACTCAACTAAAGCTTGTTCACAAACCAAAATGGACTAATCATCATTCAACCAAGATACCTTATAGGGTGTTTCGTGAGGAATTTTCTCCAAGTTCAACTTATCTACCATTTCATTAGACACCATATTATTAGTGGAACCTGAATCTACCACAACTTTGCATACCTTACCTTTACATTTGCATGTGGTTTTGAACAATGTCCTCCTTTGTGTTGATTCCTTCTCCTTGGATGCCTTTAGAAGTTGTCTTCTCACCATCAATGACTCTCCTACTTCTGGAGCAACATGATGACTAGGAGAATTTACACTTTCACATTCATCTTCTTGAACCGATTGCACTCTTTTATCACTTCTCCTTTCACCACCACTTGAAGTAGAACCTTTCTTTTTAGGGCACTTGTATGCTGGATGACCAAACTCATTACAATGATAGCATCTAGCTAAAAATGTGTTTGAATTTTTTCCACCACCAAATCTTCCTCTAGACCCTCTGAAACCACCTCTTTGATCAACAATTTGTTCTTGACATTTGTGTGCATCTTCTTGGCTTTCACTTGATTGTCTTGAAGTAGGAAATGATCCTATTCCTCTTGAAGTGTTGCCTCTACCTCTACTTGTCTTGTATTTCCTTCTTTTCACTTTCTCTTCAGCCCTTACTACCATTTGGTAACATTCTTCAACAGTTCTTGGATTTGCCAAGGTTAGTTAATCTTGAATGTTAAATCTCAATCCACCCAAATACTTAGCAATATTTTCATTCTGATCTTCATTATGACCAGACCTAATACTCAAATTGTAAAATTCTTTAGTATATGCTTTAACATCCATTTCTTTTTGCTTTAAACCTTGAAGTCTCCTAAATATTTGAATAGCATAATCAAAAGGTAGAAACTTACCTTTCATTTTTTCCACCATCCTATCCCAAGATACAATCTTTGATTTACCTTTCTTTCTCCTTTCAGATTTTTCATAATCCACCAAAAAAAGTGCATGGCCCTTCAAATTTTTCTTTGCAATCTTCACCCTTTGCTCTTCAGTAACATCCTCACATTCAAAGTAATTGTCCAAGACTGCAATCCAATCCAACAATTCTTCATCATTAAGATTTCCTCCATATTTTGGCACATCAATCTTTACCTTATGTCTATCATTCTTAACTGCCCTCAACAACTTAGCCATCCTCTGATCATTAGGATCCAATTCTTCATCCACATCTTCAAATTCTTCTTCCTCTTCTTCATCAGAATTACTCTCATCACCCATGTCCACATCTCTTCTTTTCCTTGTTTCTAGAGCAACAAGTCTTTCTTTCAACTCCCTTATCTCTTTAGCATGCTTTTCCTTCAATTCAATCATTTCTTTAGCTATAGTTTTTCCTTTTGGAGGCATCTTGCCTTTCAACCTTCAATCTTTCATTGCTTCCCACTACAACTTTCTCCTTCAGAAGATCTACTTCCTAGGCTCTGATACCAATTGATGCAAATAAGGGAGGCTTTTGACAAAATCAACACAATTCAAGTTGTCTCAACCAAATTTTGAATCCACAAAACCCTATCAAGGGTGATTCCCTTCACAGTTTCACTATTTTCCTTGTAGGTATGCAAACCTAATTTCTTGACCTTATATTGCAAAAGTTCCTTGAAACTCTCAAGCCACTCACCTTTTTAGACACCCTTTTAAGCCTTCAAAAACATATCACAAAAACACACTAGGCCACTTTGGACCAACACCATCAAAATAGGGCTACTACATTGCCCTAATTGGCCAATTAGGCCACATTTACAAAGCAACTACCCTTTAATATTACCTCTAGACACAAAACACCATTGGGCAGTCATAACTAGGTTACATAAGCACCAAATCAACAATTTTCCTCCAAAGAAACGCTTACCAACACTCCAAAACACAAAACCCTCACTTATAGCAAGTTTCAAGGGGGTTTATTGAAATTTTTTTTTCCAGGCTTCTACATAGCCAACCAAGGCCTCAAAAACTTTTAGTTATGTCTACACATGATTAAAAGTCCATAAAATTTTTTTGCCCCCAAGGATTTCTACAATTTCCCTCCTCTAACCATCAAATTCACTCAAAATTCCCAAGTTTGACAACTAGGGCATCATGCCCAACCACACAAATTTCCTCCCATGCTCACAAAAATCCATCCAAACACCTATTCCTACTATTTAGGACCCATTCCATTGAGCCACAATAGATACAATAGGTGGAATGGGTCTTATTGCATTTTGAAGTACTTCAAAACCTTCGAAACAGGGTTAACAACCCATTTTCTGAAAATGGCCAACTAAACCCTTAAACTCAATGAAAACTCACAAGAATGGATTCAAAATGAAGCTAAAATAGTCCTTAAATGAATTAAACCACCTTTAGAGCAATAGGACCTTGTACGACCAAGCACAATAGTCCACAACAAAAATATTCAATGAAACACACAAAAATTTAAGAGAAAATTAGGGATTTTTTTATTGTTTCCTTTCAAAAACCTTCAACAACCTTTTCCTTTAAGTTATCCACATATTTAAACATTAAATAAGCTAAAAAAAACTACCAAAACTAAATTTTTGGTTGTATGGCCATTGGTCTCCCCAAAAATTGCATTTTTTTGCATTTTGCAACTTTTGAATATGACAACATTTTACAAGATTTGTAAAATTTGCACAATAAACTGAAAATGAGCCTAATACAATATGAAAATGGTATAATATGACCTTATTTAGATGAAGAAATCTAAAACTCACTTAAAACCAATTACAAAACCAAAATTAACAAAACTTGGAAATTGAACTTCTATGGTGCCCCTGCACCACTTTCACACTTTTCTAGGACCCTTTCATTATAATTCACTTAAATAACCTTTTTTTATCACTTACCAAGTCTTATTTCAAAGTTTTGTAAAGAGTTGTAACAAACTCGTGCTTTTCTAGGCTTGTCATCAATAATTCAAACCTTTCTTATGTTTAAATGACCCCTTAATACACTTTTCGGCCTTACTTAAGTGTATTTTGAGAATATTCTCGTTAAACAACATTAAATGCACTTCAATCCTCGACACCGAGTAAAATTACCCTGGTGGGACCAAGTCGCCACCTGGGGCGACTTAGTCCCACTAGGCACAAAAATCAAAAATAATTTTAATTTTCTGGTAGGATTTTATTCTCTTGACCTTGAGGTTGGCCTGTGATGTGTTATTTTTGAGAAATATTGGAAAATAAAGTATAAATAAAGGGTTTTCCCCTCATTTTTCATCTCCTACAATCTTCTAATTTCCTAATTTCTTTATTGCATTTACTTAATTATTCTCAAGCATTCAAGGCATCATCAAGCATCCATTTGCATATCTTCAGATTTCAACATCAAGGGTTTGGTGAGTTTGTGACATTGCATGTTATTCATTCATCATTCTCTCTTTATTTCATTTCATTTTCTAGGGTTTGATTACCAAATTGGGGTTTGACCAAGGCAAACTCCTATTCCCTAACCCTTAACCTTTTTCCCCTCTTTGCATGTGTGTTTTGCAGGTCTTGTATGCAAATTTGTCAAATATAAAGGTATTAAAAAGTGGTCAACAATCCATCAAAGTCATTCAAGTCAACAAAGCCCTAATTGAAGCTTGGAGACCTCTTTCAACCTGTTTTTTGTAGAATCTGAATCAAACACCTGTCAAGAAGGGAAGTATAGACCAAAAGCTACAGATTCTTGTCCTGAATTTCCTAAGATTCCTAGGTGGACTAAGTCACCATCTGTGGTGAATTAGTCCCAATTCTAGGCCTGAAAAGTGATTTTTACATTTCTGAGTACCCATTTGGTAGAAACCTATTTCGATAGAATCTCCCCGAAATAGGACTAAGTCGCCCAGCTTGGTGTAAGTGTCCCAGTTGGATTCAACAACAAATCTATAGGATTCCAGAGCCTCTCTACATCACACTTCAGTTTCCAAGGTGCACCTCTCCATTCTTGTTTATTTCTATTATTGTTTACTTGCATTCTTAGGTCATTTTGCATACATCATTGTGTTTTCAAACAACTTGCATATCTTAGATTTTGCATTAATAAGTCATTTCCTTTATCAGTTTATTGCATTTAGACATTGCATTTAGGAATACTTCATCCATCCTTGCATTAATTTTAGTGTATAAATTGCCTGTTTTGGCCCAACTTTCTCCTTTTAGGTGAAAAACCCTAGAAGTGTAAGAAAGCCCTTGGAAGCCAAAATATTTGTAAACATTTTGGTGAACCCAACTTTTGAATATTTCACTTCTGATTTCATGTACATTAACATCCTAGGAATAACTTGCATCAACATTGCATTTTTTAATTTGAATCCTAGGGTTCTACAAATTGCATTAGTGAAAAGCTCATATAGCTTACATTTTTGCATTACATTTCATTAAAAATTCCAAAAAAATTGCATATTCATATTGTGTTTCCATCTAAACACCTGAAAAGCATAAAATTTAAAAATTATGAAAAATCTCAAAAAAATCACCATTGGGACTAATTCACCACACTGGGCGATTTAGTCCTCCTCCACATTCTACACAGTAATTTCTGGCATTTTCTGAGCATTTTTTGCATTTTTGTTTTCTGTTATTGCATCTCTATCACAGTTTCCAAATTTGTTGTTTTATTCCATTTCTTACATTTAGTTTTCTTTCATTCATTTGCATCATGGATTTATGTTTTAATAAGTTTTGGATGTCATTAAAATCCTTAGTTGACATGTCAAACTATGCCTTTGGAACTGATCCTAATGAACTTGAGCTTCCTCATGCTCCTTTAACTCCTCATGAATGTCCTCCTCGTGATGTTGACATCATTGGAGAAGATGATGATAGCATGAATAAGTTCCTAAATGAATGCCTTGACAACCTTGAAGCTAATGCATCCTTTTATCCATCCATGAAACAACAAGACCTTCCTACCGTATCACCTCCTGATATGTTTGGGTATTTACATCTTGAGACAAACGAAGGACCTAAATTCCCTCCATTAGGTGGACCTAGTTCCTATAAACAAGCAACCCTCAACCATTCTATGGTAGCAAAGTTACAAATACCCCAATCAACCTTGAAGAAACCTATGGCAAAGGTTTTACCATTTTAAGCAAACAAGGATGTGACACAAATAGACATAACATTCACCAACTGTTAGAACAAAATCCAAAAGATGAAAACACGACAGGGTTAGGATATCAAGATCCTCTTCATGGCAGCAAGCCTCCTTTAGAATATTGGAGACTTCATGATGATGGTACAATGATCTTTGATTCTCCTCCTGATCTGAATGCCCTTCTTCCTCATGAACAACCCTTACATGATAACAATGACAAGGATGATAGGATCACTTTGGGTCCCCCTCCTCCTCTTCTTCAAGAAAAGGGTGAATCTAGCAAATGTAAGAGGCCTTATAAATTGAAAAAACTCAAGTTTCCTCTCTGTCCACCACCTGAATCTGAAAGGAAATTGCAAATACTTTTAAACAAAGAACTCATATTATTACCACCTATGAATAGGTTGGTGATATATCCTAAAGATGCTAACGTTCCACATTGAGCAAATCATCATGTTATTGGACATAGAAGTGAGGATTGTTTCCAATTAAAAGAAATACTGAGCAAGTATCATTTTGATGGTGATAATTGCTATCCAATAAATCCATAAACCATCCTTCAACACTTTATCATGTAATAGTTGAACATTCTCTTCTCACTATTACATGACCTCTCCCATCACCTATCTTGGCTCATTCTTGTCTTGCACTCAATGGGGGCAAGAAATTGCTAGCCTTGTCCTAGTAATGCATTTTTCATTGTCCCTTAGCTACGTTATTCACCTTTCATTTATATTGATTGAGATTGGGAGGCAAATGACTAGCTTGATGGTTGAATTGCATTTTCCTTACTAGTCTTTTGCACTTTCTTTTTCTTTTTCTTTTGCATGTTGGCATGTGCATAGCGTGTTCCCCTATGATGTGTCATTTGATGTTCTCTTTCTCTTTGTGAAATTATTCTATATGTCGTACATCACTTTCAACTTTTGTATTTTTCTTGTGTTTTCCTTTTAGGGATGACGCAAAGCATTGAGACCAAAATGTCTCTTTCTTTGTCTTTTCTTTTGTCTTTTTCTTGTGTTTTCCTTTTGGGGATGATGCAAAGCATTAAGACTGAAATGTCTCTTTCATGTTGACCCAAAAGGCCCCTTTTCTTTGTGTTTTCCTTTTGGGGATGACGCAAGGCATTGAGACCAAAATGTCTCCTTCATGTTGACCCAAAAGCTTTTTCTTTTTCTTTCACCTTTTCATTTTATTTTTTCTTGTGTTTTCCTTTTGGGGATGATGCAAAGTGTTGAGAGATACTATGTCTCTTCCATGTTGACCCAAACAAATCCTTCTTTTTCTTTGTTTTCGCTCTCTTTGTGTCATTCTTCCATTTCTATGTATTTTGGGAATGATGACAGTTCCGAGCTCTTTACAAAACAATGCAACAAAGAATATACTATCCCCAAATCCATAGATCCCTTATGTGTTTGGTGTTTTCATTTTGGGGGCAACCCCTCTTTCTTTTCCTTTTTCTTTCCTTCACATGGCATAGCCTTACTCAGAAACGTATGACTTGGCATAGGGACTTTCCAAGTTGGCTCTCATGCCTTGTTTCTTGTTTGCATTTTTCATTTGCTAATTTAAAGTAATTTCTCACAGTATGGTGTGTAGAAATTTCTTTAAAGTGGGGGCATACATAGGCATTATTCATTTGCATTTTTCCTTTTTCTTGGTTCTTAGTGCAACCTTGTTACTTCATATGATGCATTTTGTAGCTTTGTGGATGACATTGGGTGCGATGTCCTTCATGAGCATGATCTATCTTAGCATATTATATTCCTCTTGGTGGCTTGATGTGACGTGCTGCATCCCCTAAGTTGCAAATTTTCTATTCTTTGATCAGTCCTTTCTTGGAGACATTAGGCACAATGTTCCCTAAGTTATAGACCTCGCATGAACTAAGAAAGACTCCTTTGAACATCTTTTTCATGTTGCATTTGTTATATGGCCACCTTGCATAACACAACTTGCATGTCTATCGTGCCATTGTGTTTGTTCATGAGCTCCAAGCATACAAAGTTTTGCTTGTCTCGTGAAGCTCAAAATGTCATTTTCTTTTGTCACACCTTATTAAAGTTATCGGGAGGTATAAATTTGGTGTGGTTGAGCGGGAATCCCATTCCGAGGCATGACTTTTCCCCATAGCCACCTGTGTGTGTGAGTGCATACCAGCCATGAGTGTATGTATCTCACCTTTTTGGCCTTCTCACTCAGCAGACAATCATGAGTTTTGTCACCTCAGAGTGAGTATACATTTCTTTTTCCAGACAAACAACCTAGATTAGATCCACAACAGGATGGAAAAATGGTCGAAGCTTGATTCGACTCTCTTTTATTTCTCCTCTTCTCTCTTTCATCATTCTCATGTTTATTTTTCCATAGAATCTTCATCTTGGGGGCTTGATCATCTCTCTTGATCAATTTTGTCTCATCTTGCTAAGCATTAGTTCATTTAAACCCCTCTTAATTGCTTGTTCAACTACTTTAGTGTGAGTTTGAAGCAGGTTCATCCTCTCACTAAATTGGGGGCTAACTGTGGACACAAAAAAAGTAACCCTTCTACTTTTTCTCATGTTTAGGCCCTCCTAGTGGATTTTGGCTTGATTTTGCCTAGATTTAATGTTGTAATGTGGCCAACACATTCACATTAGGTCTTGGGCCCTTGTGAATCATTAAGAATTCTAGGATGTCTTGTAAAAGTGTTGTAACCCACTTTCACACTTTTCTAGGATCCTTTCATTATAATTCATTTAAATAACCCCTTTTTATCACTTACCAAGTCTTATTTCAAAGTGTTGTAAAGAGTTGTAACAAATTCTCACGCTTTTCTAGGCTTGTCATCAATAATTCAACCCTTTCTTATGTTTAAATGACCCCTTAATACACTTTCCAACCTTACTTAAGTGTATTTTTGAGAATATTCCTGTTAAACAACATTAAATGCACTTCAATCCCCGACACCTAGTAAAATTGCCTTGGTGGGACCAAGTCACCACTTGGGGCGACTTAGTCCCATTGGGCACAAAAATCAAAATAATTTTAATTTTATGGTGGGACTTTATTCTCTTAACCTTGAGGTCGGCCTGTGATGTGTTATTTTCAGGAAATATTGGAAAATCAAGTATAAATAAAGGGTTTTCCCCTCATTTTTCATCTCCTACAATCTTCTAATTTCCTAATTTCTTTACTGCATTTACTTAATTATTCTCAAGCATTCAAGGCATCATCAAGCATCCATTAGAGCATCCATTTGTATATCTTTAGATTTCAACATCAAGGGTTTGGCGAGTTTGTGACATTGCATGGTATTCATTCATCATTCTCTCTTTATTTCATTTCATTTTCTAGGGTTTGATTACCAAATTGGGGTTTGACCAAGGCAAACCCCTATTCTCTAACCCTTAACCCTTTTCCCCCTCTTTGCATGTGTGTTTTGTAGGTCTTGTATGCATATTTGTCAAAGAGAAAGGTGTTAAAAAGTGGTCAACAATCCATCAAAGTCATTCAAGTCAACAAAGTCCTAATTGAAGCTTGGAGACCTCTTTCAGCCTATTTTTTGCAGAATCTGAACCAAACACTTGTCAAGAAGGGAAGTGCAGATCGAAAGCTACAAATTCTTGTCCCAAATTTCTTGAGATTCCCAAGTGGACTAAGTCACCATTTGTGGCGAATTAGTCCCACAACTGGGCCTAAAAAGTGATTTTTACATTTCTTAGTACCCATTTGGCAGAAACCTGTTCCGACAGAATCTCCTTGAAACAGGACTAAGTCACCCATCTTGGCATAAGTGTCCTAGTTGGATTCAATAGAATTTTTTTTAGGATTCCAGAGCCTCTCTACATCGCACTTCAGTTTCCAGGTGCACCTCTCCATTCTTGTTTATATCTATTATTGTTTACTTGCATTCTTAGGTCATTTTGCATACATCACTATGTTTTCAAACAACTTGCATATCTTAGATTTTGTATTAATAAGTCATTTTATTTATCAATTTATTGCATTTATACATTGCATTTAGGCATACTTCATCCATCCTTGCATTAATTTGAGTGTATACATTTCCCATTTTGGCCCATCTTTCTCCTTTTAGGTGAAAAACCCTAGAAGTGTAAGAAAACCCTTGGAAGCCAAAATATTTGTAAACATCCTTAATATGGTACAAATATCAGACATTAAACATCATGGGCTAGGTTGGTTACCAGCATCAATAATTTTATTTCATAGCTATCATTTTGCATTTATAGAAATATAGTTAAACAAGGTTTTCATATGAGCGTTGGTTTCTCGTGCAAATTTTTGAATACCTAGAATACTGAGAGGGTGGGGTTGAATTAGTATTCTATTAAAATTTTGAACACAACTTATCCAATCACCAAATCATATTAATAGAAATAAAAAATGAAGGTATGAATCATCCACAAAGTCATATAACACATGAACACTAGGATTTTTACGTGGAAAACCCAAAATGGGAAAAACCACGGTGAGGATTAGCTCACAATACATTATATCTGGATATAGTATATTATAGGGGCTCACTGCCAGGACACACTGTCCTTATAAGGCTCACAACCAAAATTAGATACAAAACAAAGATGGCTACTTAGCCAAAATGTGAATTGATAAAAGTACACCTTCCTTGTGCTGAATTTTAGTTCCCTTGAAGCTCTAAATACAAAGTATTGCTCTGCTTAGCAGTCGCTCAACAATTTTTCCCTTATTATGATTTCACACCTCTGAATTCTCATGTTTACATCATATGAGACCTTTCACACCTGATTTACCACTTATTCCTTCTCATCCATGTTACAACTCAAAAATTTCTCACATATAAATACCCAATTACATCCGCATACATCAATTAGGTCGGCCTAATTAGATGTAACCAAAAATAATTCAAAAATAGCTTTGTTGGCTTCACACATGATTCAAAAACTTCTTCACACTTAGACCAAACATGCAATACATAATTTAGGTTGGAATAGACCTAAAGTAGATCCTAAAAACATCTGCAATGTATATTTAATCTTCATAACACATATCATGTATTAGGTTGACCAGGAAATCGACCTAATCACAAAACTTTCAATCATGCATACACTTCTCCATACAAGCAACTTCCAAATTTGATATTTCTTCAAATTCACATTTTGTTGACATCCGTGATTCTAAATTTAGAACCATAGACAAAAATAATTCTTCTCAAGGAAATGCAAAATCTCCCACTGATATACTAAACAGAGAAATGACTGTGATACTCAGAGCTAAAATTTTTCATGCATAATTTCTAGGATATTTCACAACACATCACAAAATCTTGATTTTACTTGGATCTGATAGACTTCAAACCATTGTTAAAAGTGTAGAGCGAGGTCATGTAGTTTGGTGGAGTGTGGACCCAAAAACTGATGCATTGAACCAAAAAATAGTAAGTAGAAGTACTTATCCAATTTCCTGTACAACCATATTTACCAAACCAAATTGTTCTATACACATATCTTCTGTAGCACTTCCAAATCATACTAAGCTGATCATAACAATGTTGAAATCAATGAAAACACTAGATCAAGTAGTAGTTTGCAATTCATTCCTATGTTTCCAACAATCCAAAACTTCCAAAAATCTCCTTCTTCTTTTTCTTCTTCCAACAATCACCAATTTTCTTTCATAGCTATCATTTTGCATTTGTATAAATCTAGTTAAACAAGGTTTTTATATGAGTGTTGGTTTCTTGTACAATTTTTTGGTGCCCCAAGCCCCATTAGGCCATACATTCCTATAATCTTCTCATAGATAAGTTTTCCCAAAGTTCTAATATTGATCATTTGAGTTATTCCCCATCTCTAAGCCGTGTAGGACCTTAGTTGGACATTTTCTTTTGTTCACGGGCCTTTTGTAGTAAAGTTTGAACTTGATGAAGTTGTGTGGATCCCTTCAATCCTAGAGGCCTAATTTCAAATCATAATGCATTGAGGTGCCACGTGGTGTCTTTTTGCACCACTTGAAAATGGTAAGTGGTGCTTGGTTATATTAAGCACCCACTCTGGCACCAATGCCACATGTCAAACTAGTGCAACCCAATGAAGTTCACAAGTATTTAAAGAAACTACTGGTGCATGATTGGCTAAGATCACAGGCACACTAACCGGTCACTTGCTTTCGCCCATGGTCCTATTTTATGATTACGTTTTAATATTTTCAAAAATATGTAGTTCCCAGCTAGCTTAGAGGATATAGTGTATAGTGTGTATGTGATGAGGTGCCACGTGGCATCTTTACATGCAACCAAAAAAGTAAGTTTTGTTTATTATTTTATTAAGTGATTTCTCCCATATAAAGCCACATGTCATGCTAGCATAGGCTAGAGAGGCTTCTAAGTATTGAAAGTAATTGAAGTGCAATTGGTTAGGATTTTGGTGGGTCCACTACGAGGTACAAAAGGGAGTTGTTATGAGACACATTTGTGCACACTTTGAAGGGAAAGGGCTCATTTATGGGCAGCTTGGTTCGTTGTAGGTTTTTAGCACTACTAAAGATGGTGCTAAACATAGAAAATGCTCTTGTTGTCTTGGAACATAAATACATGACACCATTTAGCTCTCTTGGGAACCCTTCCAAAGCATTAGTTTCTTCGAGGGGCAAGACCTTGACAAGTGTCATTGGTGGGATCCACCGATGAGCTTCACATTTAGAAGAAAAAATCAGCATGTTTCTTACACTTTGGCTAATGGGATGTGCATTTACTAATGTTACTCATCTCGATGACATCACTAACTGGCAATTTTCAATACGGTCAATTCTTTGAATGTGATTCAACACATGCCCCATCAGATCATCTGTTGTTTTATGGATTTTCCATGTAAGGAAGGGTGGTTGTGATGTACTTCAACATTGAGTTGACATGTGCCAAATAAATGGCAATATAGCTCCTTAAAGAGTCCTTAGAACCTGTCCTACCAAGGAGAAAATTAGGAAATGATTTCCTCTTGCCTAATGCATAGGAGGATGAGATGGCTTGTTGTATTTAAAGCAGAAGGGTATTGACCTTTCCATTTCCTTCAAAGTTTTATAGAGATCCTATTCAAAATGGACGCTCCTATCCACCTTACAAGTTCGTGTTGTCATATAACCTTCATAGGAACCATAATAGACTAGAAGTTGAAGGTGATAATGAAGCATCCCACTAACAAGTACTTAAAAGAGGCTAGCATGATCTATAGCACTAATTTGTTAAGGGATGATGAGAGATACAAGGTAAACATAGATATTACATCATGATTAGTGACTTCCCTCCTAGATTTAGGAGAGCAAAAGGTGATGGTGTGGGAATTGGTTTCAAAACTGTTTGAGAAACACAATCTTGGAGGGCTAGAAGAAACTATAAGACCCCATCTCTTGTGGCCTTGTTGATCTTGTTAGTCATTAGTGGTTTATGTCATATTTTATGTTTTTTTCTATTACACATGAGTGATGGTTCTTCCTATACAATGAAGATGTTCATATATTTGATTATCCTATCTAACTAATGGTTGTTGTGATTTATTGTGATAGCCAAATGAGTTCCATTTCTTGTCTACATAAGTATGTAATGATCGAGATGTCTAGTTATTGGTAATATCATTATGTATATTAAGTGGACTACATTATGTTAGATGATTATATATTATGGGTGTGATTATAAAGGTGACGATTGATATTCAATATTTACTTGTAGTAGTATTCATTATAATTTAAATGAATTATTGATATAGGTGGTGACATTTTGATAATAAATATTGTGATCAATTATTTCTTTACTCTAAAAGGTATTATGCAAGTAGGGAGTTAAGTTATATGTTACTTGTAAAGATTAGTGGATTTAATTCTCCAGCTGATTATTATTCTTGGAATGTTAATTTTCATGCCATTTTCTTCAATTATTATTAATCACGAGTAATACTAATACCTTCTTCTAGTTGAGTAAATAGGTGAAAATTGGCCAATGTTGATCAGGGGGTCACATAGCTACTTCCTTTATGTTATTCTTGTGATTTTTTTGTTTTTTCAAGGACATGTGATTTAACCTTATCTTGTGTGGTAGGGGTTGTGTGTATGTAAAAGTTTGTTTTATTAGTCCCTTGAGTCACCTTTTAAATTTGACTACTTATTTAATGTTTTATGAAGTCTTTATGTGTCTTTATTGTTTAAAAAGTTTCCTAGGTGGTAGGTTTATGGGTTAGGGTTATTTTTATCTCATAAAAACCCTTTAATAAAGTCTAAATCCCACTTTAATTACCCACTTATGAAAAGTGGCGAAAACTAGAGTTGGTTGGGTGGTTGGGAAGTTATGGGAAGGTGGTTGTCTTTCCCTTTCTATTTATTCTTTCTCCTTGAGTGGAGAAGGGGCTTCTCTCTTTTTCTTATACTTCTCTATCTTTTTTCTTTTGCCTTGCTCTTATTTTTGGATGCTTTCTCATCTTTTTGGGAAGGAGAAATCTTGGTGAAGAATGGAAGGAAGAGGGTTTGAGGAGGAGAGGCTTCCACAAGATTTATGATAAATATTTTGGTAAGATATTTCCTTATTAGATCTTTGTTGATAAGTAAATGGATGGTTGTTGTGTTTTTAATTAATTTGTGAAAACTTATCTTAAATTTCTTGTATTTATGATTGTGAGTTATGTGTTGGGATTTTCTTGATATGTGAATGATTGTTGTGTGCAAATGGTTGTATAGATGAATGTTAAGGGGTATGAAATTGTTAAGTGGTCCTTGTAAATAGTAGTTATGTGTGTGTAAGGGAGGAAATATGTGGCCCTTAGAGCTTGGGGGTGGATTGAATTTTAATCCTATGGTTGGGAGGAGAGCCCATTGGACAAGATTATTTTTCTTTTTGATCTTTTTCTTTCAGGTACATGTATTGAATAAGAAATATTATCTTGGGACTTTCAACCTATAGATTTTAAGGGAGAAACATGTTGGTCTTGTGGAGGTTCACATAGTTTTTAAGAACCTAGATATTGATGCAGGAGCATCCAGGGCAAAGAGAAATCTTGCATCAAATTGGGTTATTTATTTTCCAATAAGGACTGAATCAATTTCAGTTAGCTGAGTATGGCAGTCTGCAGGAATAAGCAACATGAGGGAAGAACGAGCTCGAAATCATTCGACATTCCATGCTTCAATGGACTGGCTCATTGGTGTGATAGGGAAACTTTGATGGGACCTTATCTCATATCCCTTCGACGTGCTGATGGAAAAGGAAATAGTAGTAAAAGGAATCAAAGGATTCACATTGGCAAGAGGTTCTCATATTGATGGGATGACATTCAATGTCCCTTCGATGTTTTGACAAATTGTAGGCATATTGGCTAGCTGCACTAGAGGGAGGTCCAAGTATCGGTAGGATGACATTCAAAGTCCCTCCGATAGAGTGATAAGGTGTATATCAGGGATACTAACATGCTTTAGTGAGACGTTATGAAGAGTCCCTTCGATAGGTTGATAAAGTGATGGCGACAAAGAATAGTGTGGATGTAACTAATAGGTGGTGACAAATGATTGAGCGGGAATGACGTGGAGATTCTTCATCGAAGGGATATCGATGGAATGGAAGTAAAGGTCCCGAATTTTTTTTGATAAAGCTCCTTTGGTGAGACCTAGTCATTTTTGAGGAGAGTGGTTTTAGTGTTCCTCGATACTGCGATGACGAGTAGGTGGAAAAAAATGTGAATGGAACGATGGTGATTAGCGTTAGCCTAATGGTGAAGCATAGATTCGAAGATGATTACCTAGCACAAACAAATGTAAATGAAGTTACTGATGATGAGGTAACTACTTGGGAGATCTCAATGTTTATTGGATGACGAGGCGGTACTAAGACAGACTAGAGGAAAAGAATGTGGAAGAGGCTAAGCTGACATGAATGAGGAGTATAGTATATATAAAGATAGAGAAGAGGTGGTGGAGAGTATGATGGTCAGGGAGATCACTGAGCAGAAATTGAAGGCTCCAATCTGTATGTTGTCTGATGTTTTGTAATCAAGCAACCCATGCTGTAATTTTGTAATTTATTTTCCATTTCTGTATCAATAAAATATCTCTATTCTTCCTACATTTTTTATGTGCAAACCTGTGTGTTGTGGTGAGTTTTCATTTATAAGGGGAGTACCCTTCATCAAATATGCATTGTAATTTAGAGTTTAATTGTGGTTGAAGGTGTTATACTTTACATGTTAAAATTAAATAAGAAGAATAAAGGTTAGTTGTTGTTATCTTGGAGGTTTTTAGAATTCAAAGGATAATATTAATTTAGAAAGACCCAAGTTTTAATGAAATATTTTGTGTATAAGATGTTGTGTAAATGTTTAATACATACATTTTCCAACAATGTTTAATTTTATTTAAATATTTTTTCTAATGTATATTCAAGGGTATTTATGTTATAGAAATAATCAATAATAAGTTAATAAAAAATAATATCAAAGACTCATCCTAACCCACTTGATTTATCAATTGTTGAGGATTACAGTATTGTTGCCCCTATGTCAAACAATAAACTATTTTAAAGTAGTTTCACATATTTGATCGTAAAAACTAATACACATGATATTGAAAGATAAAATTTAATGGGTTTTTCAATTACTAATCTCATAAAAACGTATTCAAAATTTGTATTAACCCATATCACCAATTGTAATATATTAAGAAAACATTGAAATCATTTTTCCACAATAATAATCTGTCATAAAATAGTCTTACATATCTGATCACACATAATGTTTGATAAAGAATCAAAAGATAATATTTAAAGGGTTTTTTTAAATAAAATATTTGTATGAAATATCCAAAAATCAGACCAACCCAGTAAACCAAATAAAATTGATGATTAAAATATTACCATCATCTACTTTGAAACTAAAACAACAAATTGAAAAAAACAAATTAAGGGGTAGAGCCAAGTTATAATTTTATGAAATTAAATTAATACAGGAGAGTTGAAATATGTTTCTTTCATCTTCTTCCTCTTGTTATCCTGCAATATAAAGTTTACAAGATGTTTTCTCTTGCAAACAACAATCAAATGAAAGAAATAAAAAAATAACATTAAATGTGAAAAACAATCTTCAAAGAGAAAATGGTAAATGGTCAAGGAAACTCATTTTTAAGGTATCATAAGTTAGTTTGAAATTTAGTTTTTAGTTATTTATTAATTACTTAGTTAATTAGTGTCTAGATACAATATTTTCATATTTTAATTTGTTTTCTTTAGTTTTATAATTCATCTCTCCTTCTTAAAAGTTAAATCAAGAATACATAATAAATTTTATATATCATACATAAACATTGAGTCTTAATATTCAACTTGAAATTGTAAGGTAATGAGTTTGATGAAATATTTTATTCATTTTTAATTATCAAGAGACAAATTATACTTGATTCAAAATTGTTTAAACATGTTTTGATATAAAAAAATATCAACAATTGGGATGAGAATAAATTATTCAAATTAAATTTTATAATTGGTATAACTTTTGAATTTAACAAATAATGTCATAGTCAGGTATAGAAAATGAAGTATGAGATATTAGGATCACTATGTTGATGTTGTCTTCTCGGGTTATGAAACTAAAAATTGTATATAAATAATTACATAATTAGACATACTTAGATTTAACATTACTTAGATATTTTAATTTTGAAGAATTTTATATGTAAATCAAAAATAAATTTGGACAATAATTAATCGTTCAATTTTTTTTGAATTAATATGAGTTATACATTTATGATCATTCAATTACTTCATTCATTTAGTCTTAGTTTTACTCTATGTTAGAATGTAAAATAACTTCATGAACATATTTATCTCCTTTAATATTTCTTTCTTTTAGACTAAGTAGTTTCCCTTAGTTAGAGGTAATACTAAAGTTAACCCTTAACTAGTTTTTCACCATTCCACTCTCATTCATTGTGCAAAATGCTTATGATGGAATCATTAACTTGATGCCATCACAGGTGCAAATGACATATTTTCTTGTTATGTCTTGGTAGAATAGAAATAAAAGTATAGAACATATATATTGTTCAAACTAAACCATAGAATTAGTACAACTATTTACATATATACATGTATAAGTGAGAATAATGGAAATTAAAATCTATCAATTAAGATTTAAGTTATAGATTAAATAGTGATTTATCCGCTCATAATTTAATTTACACATCTAACATTTTACAATTGTTAAATAATATTGGAAGAGATTAATTTTATAGTAATCTAGTTGTTCAAGATTGTAGATCAAATTGAATAATATAATTGTTGTTAATACATTAAATTCCTTTGTGTCACCTATAAAACTAATAGTATAGTTTAAGTTTGATTTATATTGTCTTTATGTATACTCATGAATGTAATTCTTTCCTTTGATCCCTTGTGATTAAGAATGTCTTGGTTATTAATTTAGTAAATACTAAATCATTAAGTGAATATGTGTAGGTTGAAATTAATCATTGTTGTCTAAACTCAAAATAATCATAGAGAAAGGATCAAATTAAAAAACATATAAGTTTTTCAAATAAAAAGCTAAAATAATGTGTAATATTGTGATTATGAATTATAACTATAGATTTTTTGTGTGTTCCCTAGAATTTAATTGCCTTCAATTAAAGATTGTTGTATATAAGCATAATTCTTTATATGTCTCTTTTAGTCACCTATCTTAAATAATTATCTTCATAAATGAAACAAAATTAGAGTTATTCTTAGTCTTAATTATATCCATCATTGTCTCGCACTATGTGTAGAGTGCATAGGAGGCATCATAAACTTAATGCATTTAAAGGCACAAAGATGTTTTCTTATCATATTTAACTTGTGTTGCATTGTAAAGGGAAAAAATTGTGTGATGTGTTTAAGTAGTGAAAAAATTTAGAGCATGACATTTGGTATCAGAGCCAAGTTACAACACTAGGAACTTTGGGGATGTGTTAAATTTACTTATTTTCTTAGGGTCCCATTGTGTGCAATGTTGTAATTATTGAATAAACATTGATTATATTTATATTCTAAGATGAAGATTAAAAATAGGATTAATTAAGTGTTTCGTCTTTAATTTTGCAAACAAAGTAGCATGCTAATTATATCTTTGTTAAATACCTAGAGCTATATTCTCTTATCCTTTGAATTTAAGCATCTTAGATTCTGAAAAAGGTTGTTGTGATTATTATCTCCTTGACCATACTAGGAGCAAGTTATTTTTTGCTTTAAAAAGGAAAGTTACTTGAATCACTTAAGTTTTATGAAAGGCTTATTTGAAGAACCCTTGTTGCTAACTCTAAATGTTCTTTTCCAATGTCTCTCTTTATATGGATTCTTAGTTAATATAGTTATGGATAGGAATATTCTTGAATTCAAGTAATATTAATTATATCCATTTGAGAAATTGGTAAATTATAAGGAGGAAAATGATTTATATAAACTTGATCTTTGCTTTTAAGGATTAATTATATCCAATATATTTAATCCTTTGATTGGAACAACTCAATTAAGCAAAGGATACATAATCTTCATAGCACTTGCAAAACATAATATTCATAGTAGATGAAGTAGTTAACTTCTTGACACATTATTATACAAACATTTATCTTGAATAGTCTTTAAACATTTTCACAACATAATCCTCATAGTGTAGAGTGAATTTTTATGTTCTTGATCCATCACCATATAAACACATCGAAAGATTTATATGCCAACTTTTTGCAATATTATTTCTTGTATAGAAAATGGACTCAGGAGAAAGCAAGTTATAATTTATAATACAAATAATAAATGGACTCAACGGTGGAAACTTTATTTATCACACCAAATAATAAATGTATGTGAGAGCATCACTTGTTTCTCTTAGACTCCAATTTTCAAGCATAGAAAATCATTTCAAATGAAAATGACAAAATGCTACAACCAAAGTTGTAATTAATTGAGGAAAAATAAAATGTTTCGAAGTTCCACCATTGTACGCATTTACAATTGGTTGTATTTTGTTGTAAGGGAAAGGAGGATAATTGAAAAACGTCTTGTGCTTGCTAGAATTGAGGATGATCATATGTTTTTTGTGTGGAAAACTCAGACTTCTCATCCGTCGTGTGTATATTTCTCTTTTTTATTGTTTTGCATGCCATCATAAGGGATTAAGCCGGTTGAACATAGCTTGGAGTTATTTTGTGTGTTTGAGTACAAAAGAGGACCATTCCTAGCGTAAACGTACCTATCGAGACGCGTTGGAGAAATTTTTTTGGTCACACGAATTGCAAAACAAAAGTTGCACCACTTTGCAACTTTACACTACTTGCATTTGACACTTTTTCCATCAAATGAAAACTGGACACCACAGGAAAACAACTCTGAGATAACAAAAACTGAAAGAGTTTATTATAGAGGGGCCCAACGCAATCCTGTAGGCTCAGATGGAGAGTTCGTAAGTGTCATGGTTTCTGAGTAATAGTCTGTCAAAGATTGCTGCCCTTTTGCACTTTGGACCCTTAAGGGATTGAGCCGGTTGAACGTAGCTCAGAGTGATTTTGCATGTTTGGGTGTGAAAGAAGACCATTCCTAGCATAAAATTACCCATCTAGATGTGTTGGAATAGTATGTTTGGTCACACGAGCTGTAAAACGAAAGTTGCACCACTTTGCAACTTTCAACTACTTGCATTTGACAACTTTTTCCCCAAGTGCAAATTCGCCACCACGAGAAAATACCTTCGAGATAGGGAAACTGAGAGAGAATATTATAGAGGGGCCCAACATGATCCCATAGGCTCAGACGAGAAGTTTCTAAGCATCACAATATTCGAGTAACAACATGCTGAAGTTTGCAGCCATTTTGCACTTTGGACTCTTAAGGGATTGATTTGGTTGAATGTAGGTTGAAGTGATTTCGCGTGTTTGGGTGTGAAAGAGGACCATGCCTACCATAAAAATACCTATTCAAAAGTGTTGGAATAGTCTGTTTGGTCACATGAGTTGCAAAATGAAAGTTGCACCACTTTGCAACTTTCAACTACTTGCATTTGACAACTTTTTCCCCAAGTGAAAATTCACCACCACAAAAAAATGCCTCGAGATAGAAAAAATAAGAGATACTATTGTAGAGGGGCCCAACATGATTTCATAGGCTCAAATGAGAAGTTTCTAAGCATCACGGTATTTGAGTAACAATGTGTTGAAGTTTGCGCCATTTTGCACTTTGGACTCTTAAGGGATCGATCCGGTTGAACATAGCTCAGAGCGATTCCGTGTGTTTAGGTGTGAAAGAGGACCATGCCTAGTGTAAACATACCTATTTGGATGGGTTGGAACAGTCCGTTTGGTCACACGAGTTGGAGAACGAAAGTTGCACCACTTTGCAACTTTCAACTACTTGCATTTGACAACTTTTTCTCCAAGTGAAAATTCACCACCACAGGAAAATGTCGTTGAAATAGAAAAAAATGAGAGAGGTTATTGTATAGGGGATCAATGTGATCCCATAGGCTTAGAAGTGATGTTTCTAAGCATCACGGTATCTGAGTAACAATATGCTAAAGTTTGCAGCCATTTTGCACTTTGGACTCTTAAGGGATTTTGTCGGTTGAATGTAGCTCAGAGTGATTCCGCGTGTTTTGGTGTGAAAGAGGACCATGCCTAGTGTAAAACCACCCATTTGGATGTGTTGGAACAGTTTGTTTGGTCACATGAGTTGCAAAACTAAAGTTGCACCACTTTGCAACTTTGCACTGCTTGCATTTGACACTTTTTCCATCAAGTGAAAACTGGACACCATGGGAAAACCACTCTGAGATAACAAAAAACTGAGAGAGTTTATTGTAGAGGGGCCCAACGTGAACATGTAGGCTTAGATGGATATTTTGTAAGCATCATGGTTTCTGAGTAATAGCCTGTTAAAGATTGATGCCCTTTTGCACTTTGGACCCTTAGGGATCGAGTCGGTTGAACGTAGCTCAAAGCAATTCTGTGTTTGGGTGTGAAAGAGGACCATTCCTAAAGTAAATGTTCTCATTTGGATGCATTGGAATAGTTTTTTGGTCACATGAGTTGAAGAATGAAATTTGCACCACTATGCAACTTTACACTGCTTGCATTTGACACTTTTTCCATTAAGTGAATACTGGACACTATGGGAAAACAAATCTGAGATAAAAAAAACCAAGAGAGGTTATTGTAGAGGGGCCCAACACAATCCTATAGGCTTAGATGAAGAGTTCTTAAGCATCACGGTTTTTGAGTAATAGCCCATCAAAGATTGATGCCCTTTTGCACTTTGGACTCTTAAGGGATCGATTTAGTTGAAGATAGCTCAGAGTGATTCCGTGTGTTTGGGTGTGAAAGAGGACCATGCATAACATAAAATTACCCATTCAGACACATTGGAATATTTCTTTTGGTCACGTGAGTTGTAAAATGAAAGTTGCACCACTTTGCAACTTTACATTGCTTGCAATTGACACTTTTTCATCAAGTCAAAATTGGACACCACGAAAAAATGACTATGAGATAACAAAAACCAAGAGAGTTTATTGTAGAGGTGCCCTACATGATCCTAATGCCTTGGATAGAATTCCCGTAACTAACATGGTATCCAGGTAACAAGCCGTCAAATATTGTTTCCCTTTTGCAATTTGGACTATTAAGGGATTACGTTGCTTGAATTACAAATGTTTGAGGGCAGCAATAAATTTCAATATTTGAGTAAATCTCATTACAAGTGTTTATTACAATAGATTGTATGCTATATTGATATTGATATATAATCATTAGGTTGATTTATTTTAATAAATGAAGTTTTTATAATAAGTTAGACTATATGCTAGTTATATTGATGCAGAGCAGGCTATCAAAACATTATAACTCACTCAAATCCTAATGAAATAAAATGAGACAAGATGAAAATGAAAGGTATTTAACTCCTCCATCAATTCCAATGCATAAATGATCACTTCCAAGTTGTACCAAAATGTACAAGTTGTTGTAGCAGCAAAGTTCAATGTAGGAAAATGTAGAAAATAGTGAATCTTTGTTATTCAATCCTCCAAATGTACAATTTTTGCAACTTTAACAAATTGAATCAAAATGACTCCTCCCAACCAAAACCAACCCAAAACATTGCAACATGGTCTTAAAGACCTTATTTCATAACAAAAACATGACCTTAAACATAAATACACTACATACTACAACTCTTTTACAAAATGAAGGCCCAGGTGCCCTGCACCATAGGAACAATGCCTTAGGTACTCCATTCTCACGGATCTTTTACAATGTCACTCATACATTCGAGATTATCTTATAATGTCTACATCATAGGTGCTTATGATGAGGTTAAATTCAAATGAGTAACTTGATATTCCCTCGCAATGCTTCACACACTCTTTTATAATGGCTTCAAATTAGAATTGAGATTTGTCAAGATCATCAAAATAAAGATGTTGCATTGCTTTTTTGGCTGAGATTCTCTTTGATGGCTCATAAATCAGCATTTTCTGCAAGGAGAGACCAATAATTTTTTAGTAGTTTACTTACAAATACGCAAAGTAAAGGAAGAAAAAGAAAGAGCATCCAAAATGGAAATGAAATGAAAATAGATGGAAGACACTTATAGACAACAAATCCACACCATTTGGTTCCAACTTGGGAACAACAAGGCATAAATATTGATGCTTCCATTGAGGATAGGCATGCCAGTCTCTCAACTTAGTCACTCTTGGTCATACATCTTCATTGGGAGTTCCAAGATATCTATTGCACACAACACCTCTCATGAATAGAATAACTTGAAATTCGAGATGCTCTTATAATGTCTACATCATAGGTGCTCATGATAAGGTGAACTTCAAATGAATAACTTGAAATTCCATCACCAAGATTCACACACACTTTAATAATGGCTTAAAATCATAATTGAGATTTTTCAAGATCATCAAAATAAGGATGTTGCATTGCTTTTTTGGCTGAGATTCTCTTGGATGACTCATAAATCTTCATTACCTCATAGGGGACGCAAATCAATGTTTAGCAGGTTACTTACAAATAGAAAAATTAAAATAATATGGTAGCATTGGCATCAAACAAATTAATGTGCATACAAGTATAAATTAATAAGAACCAATGTGCATACTTACAAATTAATCCAAAAAACCATCTAGGTTTTCTATACTCTTTATTTTGTCAAGTATTGCCTCATGGTTAGACTCATGGACCTTCCACAAGGTCTTGTTCAAGGGTCTACCCCCATATTTGGTCAAACAAACATTGGATGCCATGACAAGGTTCGAGTAATGAAGAATCTTATGATGTGTTTCAAAGTCCTGAAACAAACAATGTTTAACACTCTTATGTGGGTACCTTCTAAGCCACTTTCCAATAACAACAATTGAGCCTGTAGGGTATTCGATGTTTTCTCCATCTATAACTGGGGCCTCCAATTTCTTTTTGGCCTCAACACAATGACACAAGTAATAGTTTGTTCCCTCTTCATTGTCTTTATCTGCAATAATTGAATAAACATGCCCTGCATTGGTATGTGCAGCAAATCTCTTGAAATTAGTCAACATTATGAATACACTAAAAAGTAAGATAACAATAGGAAGTTCAAAAACTAAGTAGATATATTACCTGGTTGAACTAGATCTAATACGTGGTCAAAGTCGGCCGATGATTCCATCTGTGTTAGTTCCAATGCCGTCGGAGGGTGATACATGTGAAGTGGGCTAAGATAACTTGTCAACCATTTGTCAACCCACTCCCCTAACTCACAATCATTCCAAGCTTGCATTGTACATGGAGAACAAAAGCTTGCCATCTTCCGTGTATTGATACTCCATGAACCTTCATCTGAGCTAAGGAAAGAGTGTATCTCACTCGATCTTGTTAGTGTACAACAATCCTCATATGGTGCAATGGTAGTATCATCCATCAACCAAAAAAATCTATGAATTGAAGATGTACCTTCATTACCTGGACCCATCAAAGCATTACACCACTTGATGATTGATTTTCCATCTATCAACTTTGCATTGTCTTTATACTTTAACTCTTCTCATGCTAATGCTCTTTTCACACATGCTCCCCCTTTCCATGCCCAACCTCACAAAAGTTCCACATATGTTGAACACCTATAATGACACGCATCTTGCTCAACCAGTAGAACATGCATGAATTCTTGAACTGTGCTACACAATTATCCGACCATATTATATGTCAACCATATGCTATGCCCCTTTGATCCAAATCACTGTAGAACATCTGGAAGCAACCTTGCAAGAACTTTGGAGGATGTGTGCGATCATCACTAATATAAAAGTGATACTCCCTCAATACCTTCCTTTGGTCCTCTATACTATTAGCTATGTGAATGAGTGCTATGTGCACAGCTATCGAAACCTGTGTAGAGTTGTAATACTGTGACTGCACCTCACACTGTGGCTGTAGAGTGTTGTTCTCTACAAAGTCAACCACTAATTGCTGGAAATTGGAAAGGTGTCGTTACATAGCTTGAATTTCATGTCCAGCCATTGGTATCTATGGGTATGCCTTGCATACTCATACACTATATTGTCACAAAACATGAACATAAACTGATACACTAGAATCTTCTAAATAACCAAATCACACCTTTTTTCTTGAGACCCATCTTTTGTAATGTATGCCACTATTTTATACTTCCCAAACTCTACTATTTTCTATCCCACCTCATCTGTGCTTTCCATATGTTGACATACTAGCATACATTGCAAGCCACCACAATGCTCGCATGAACCATCCAATTATGTTGTCTTGTAGAATATTTGGCCATCCTCTATTTCACATGAAATTTTTGATAAGAACTCTCTTGATGATGTTGGTGGGGCTTCTATGCCACAATCTTGCAAAACATCATTAGTATGCAAATCTAAACATATAAAACGATAAACATCATAATGGTTAGAGAATTCAATATGTATTCTACAACAAGTAGTGCATGTGTGATTTATCTTGATATAAAAAGGTTTAAGCATTTCAAAATATCTTTCACAAATACTAATTTGAGGATAATATTGTTGAAATTTATGAATTTTTTTGGTTTGAGTCATATCCAAAAAATGCTTTGGATGTGGCTTATGGTTCCAACTACCAATTCTCCTTCTTACCATATCCCTTTGATTCAGAGATGGCCTTGTGTTATTCTTCCAATACTCTTCAATTAGAGTTCTCAATACTTCAATTTTTTTTTAATCTTTTTGTGGCAGTCTCCCCGAGAATGCCCATAATTCATTTGAACCAGTGCCCTCAATTCTTTGTCGTCTTTGAACGGCTCTTGATAAATTTTTTCTACTAATTCTCATTTGTTCACTCATCTTTCTAATGAGACTATCTCTCTTTGTTTGACTACTTACCAAAGTCTATGTAATGACACATCGGGTGACATTACTATCCTTTGAGCATGAGGTCTTACCCACACTCTCATAAGCATCCATTAGATTCTTCACAATAGTGTTTTCACTTGATGCATTCAATGTTCTCAACCCAAGAGTCTTCATGATGTTTCTATAATTTATACCTTGCATCATTTCAACAAATAGTTGACATCTTGCGGTCTCATTTATCCTTTCAAAGAACGATTTTCAAATGTTATCAACATATATTCTACAAGTGCGTGTTGGAATCTTACCTTCCATGTGCTGCAAAATATCCTCATCAATATTAATCAAATACTTTGGCTTTGTACACAAAATTCTAGGTGGTGTTCTCCTAGGTACATACATCTCAACATTAGAAATTTCATCAATATTTAATTGAGGTGGGCTAGATTGTGTACCTTCGTTCAAGGGTGGAGTAGAAGACATACCTTGAGGTTCACGTGGGGATGATGGAATACCTTCTTCATCAAATTTGAGTGATGATGTACTCTCAACTTGAGATGCGGTGGATGGTGTCCAACCATATTCAGTTGTAGTAGATGGTGTCCCTCCATATTCACTTGCGGTAGATGGTGTCCCTCCATATTCACTTGCAGTAGATGGAATGTATCCAACTATGGTATCCGAATTTGTCTTACCAAGATGCTTTTGAATTTGTGCCCTTTGTGCTACCAATTCCTATTCTCTTTTTGATGGTTGAGGTTCCTCTTCAATTGGCTTGTTTTCATCAATCGTATCCAATATCTTCTTTTCATGATATGCTGCCACCCGTTCTTTCTCCTTTTCTTTTCTGATTTCATACTCTTCGTCTGTTAGTTTATTCCTTGTCTGTTTCTTTGGCATGGCAGATAATTTTACTTGTAGCATGGTAATGAGATGAATATTAGCTCCTAAAAAATGTATCCATTCAAATAAATGAAATATATGTCATTCAAGGCTTCATAAAAATACTTACAATCATCCTATAGAAGAGAATTTCTAGCATATACAAAGGTCACGAGTTTTTTCGATGGAATGCCTTAAAGAAATGTGGTAATGTGGCATGCCATGATTGCAAGATAGACTCAAAATGGAAGCATGGACAAGGCATGTGAATTCAAATTCCTTGGAAAGCTAGTGGAGCATTGGCAAGCTAGCTCACTCACTAGCCTACCAATGCGGTAGGGTTGAGAAGGTAGGGGAAGTGTATGCCTCATAGAAATGGGGTCTCATGATGATATACATCACCATGAGACCAAATTTCTATGAGGTATACACTAT
This sequence comes from Sequoia sempervirens, assembly GCA_007258455.2. Classification (NCBI taxonomy): domain Eukaryota; kingdom Viridiplantae; phylum Streptophyta; class Pinopsida; order Cupressales; family Cupressaceae; genus Sequoia; species Sequoia sempervirens. The sequence goes on along the minus strand of VDFB02311004.1, from coordinate 784 downwards.
CCCTACCTTCATCGCCATGAGACCCCATTTCTATGAGGCATATGATGCCCCTACCTTCTCAACATACATCACCGTGAGACCCCATTTCTATGAGGTATACGCTGCTCCTACCTTCTCAACCCTACCACATTGGCAAGCTAGCTCACTCACTAGCTTTCCAATGCGGTAGGGTTGAGAAGGTAGGGGTAGCGTATGCCTCATAGAAATGGGGTCTCATACATCACCGTGAAACCCCATTTCTAGGAGGCATACACTGCCCCTACCTTCTCAACGCTAATGCATTGGAGTCTCACTCACTAGCCTGCCAATGCAGTAGGGTTGAGAAGGTAGGGGCAACGTATGCCTCATAGAAATAGGGTCTCACAGTCACTGTGAGACCCCATTTCTATGATGCATATGTTGCCCCTACCTTCTCAACCCTACTGCATTGGCAGGTTAGTGAGCTCACTCACTAACTTGCCAATGTGGTAGGGTTGAGAAGGTAGGGGTAGTGTATGCCTCATATAAATGGGGTCTCATGGTGATATACTCATCACCATGAGACCCCATTTCTATGAGGCATATGCTACCCATACCTTCTCCTCCCTACCGCATTGGCAAGCTAGCTCACTCACTAGCTTACCAATGTGGTAGGGTTGAGAAGGTAGGGGCAGCGTATGCCTAATAGAAGTGGGGTATATCACTGTGAGACCCCATTTATATTAGGCATACACTACCCCCACCTTCTCAACCCTACCGCATTAGCAAGCTAGTGAGTGAGCTCACTATCTTGCCAAGCTCACTA
>VDFB02311003.1:0-63567 GCA_007258455.2 Sequoia sempervirens | reverse complement strand
ATTGTGCCAAATGTGTCCAAGAGAGGGGATCACAAGAAAAATAAAATCATACAATGAAATGTGAGTGGTGATGTATGCCACACACTTTAAAATGGTTGCAAGCACCATTACTGTGAGCAATTGCTTTAAACTAGAAGAAGAGGACATGAGAGATCACTGGGAAATCCCTATGCCAAGTCATATGTTTCCAATAAGCTATGTCATGAAAAAGGGAAGTATGTTATATGTGAGCCAACTTAAGGCATGTCATCCACATACCAAGTTTTCTCTTACGTATTCATGAAAGGATAACAACTAGCCAAATGATGCAACCACAAGTGACATACAAGGATAAGGCTACATAACCCCTTGCCCCCATTGAGTGCAGGACAAGGGTAAGCCGAAAGGATTAATGAAATGCATGCTAGAGTGAAAATTAGTACCAATTAGAGGAATTAGGTGCCCCCACATAGGGAAGCATGCCAAACTCCTTAAGATGTTGGATTATACGACTCAAACCATTACATTCATTAGTGGAGTGACCATGAACTCTATGATAGGCACAAAATGAAGTATTCTAAGAATATTTCTTATGAATTTTGGGAGGGAGGGTAATCAAGTGATCTTGGAGGAGTCTCGCCAATATACCCTCTTGATCAATGGTAGAAGGTGGTCCTATGGTTTGCTTGAAAGAAACATCTTGGTTAGTATGAATTTCCATATCTTCACAAGATGGTTTGGATGATGATATTTTGTTCTCTCCTTTATAGGAGGGTGTAAAATCTAAAAAATTCAAATTATTAGTGTCTTGTGAGATGAAATTGAAATTAAGAAAAGGTGTATTTAGTTGTTGGATGATTTGTAAAAGAGAAAAATCAAGACCACTAGTGTCTATAACTTCAGGATGCTTTAAAGTTAAGGTTGGCTTAGAAGAATGTTGTGTGAGAGTGTTGATGTTGAGGGAAGGCTTGATTACATCTATCAAAGGACAATAACCAAGACCATGAGTTGTTCCTTGTGTGTTAGGATCAATGGGGACATGGAAACCTTTGTTGGATGTTGTGTTTGTGTTACTAATATGTGGCTGTCATTGATGTCAACACTATTAGTATTGATGTATTAAAGGTTGTACATGTCGAGGATATTTAGAAAATTGTTAAAAGAAATAGTTGCAGGTTGCCAGTGGAATAGTAAAGGTCATGTAAGTGTCTTTCTTAGTATTTTGATGATAAATTGTTGTGGACTAAACGGTTTATTTCTAAGAGTATCTAGTTTATCCACTAGAAGTTTTAGAGGTCTACATGAATTTTTGATTGTGTTATGAATAGTTGTGTTCTAAATTTTTTTCTATGGTTTCAGTTAGTATTACTGAGTGAAGTTAATGTGATTCTAGTAATTTTAGTTGTTATGGATGTTTCTCTATTGGTTCTTGTTGCTCGTGGATTATTCTAGATCATTCTCTATCTTTGTTGCATGTTTGAGTTGATCGGTGTGTTCGTGGTCAAATATTTTCTAATGTGTCTTTGGCTTTTCATGTTCTTGGCTGACATGGTGGTTGTAACATGTTGTGGGTCCTTGGAGATTAAAATTTGAATGTTTGGCATGCTCAAGGATGTTTTTTTGGGCCACAACATAACATTGGCTAACAGTGTTTGATTCACATTGAAAATTTATTTGTAAATTGGGGCTGACATTGAAAATATGTTTTATATTTTGGATGACAAAGTTGTTGATGCAAATCCATGTTGCAGATATATAAGAGTAGATGGTTGTGTGAAGTTATGAATGTGTTTGGTGTGAAGAAGTGCTAGGGAAAGTGCAAGTGTGTGAATAGTGATCTAATCATTTGATTGCAAAGAAAAGTGTGAAGAAGTTTGAGCGAAGTGTTAAGGAGTGTTTCTATGCTTAATCAAAACTGTATCAAGCTTTTGGAGAAGCTATTTTCTCATTTCATACCCTGTGGATCTAATCCATATTTCTCTTCTTTGGGCAGTGAGCTCTAGGAAGCGTGCATGAATGCATGTGCATTCCCATTATTCTTCTCTATACTTTTAATAGGGTATAATATTGCAGACCAACATCCACCATGGTTTTTCCCCTAATAAGGTTTCCCTGTAAAAAAATCTTTCTGTTCTCCGTGTTTCCGATCTATTGATTGTTTATGGTTTATTATTCATGCATCAAATCTAAGATTAATTTAAGTTTGAAAAGTTTCAATAATCTATGACAACTAATTCACCCCCTCTCTCAGTTGTCTATCCTTGTTTTTCCAAGAATTGGTATTAGAGAAGGTTCCTCTGAAGAAGTTTAAAAGCTTGAGGTGATCCAAGATGGCATCATACAAAAAGGACAATCATAGATTTGATGGAACAAACTATTCTCTGTGGAAAGCCAAAATGGAGTGTCATTTGAGGTGTATTGGTGAGCCCTTCTGGAAGATTACAAAGAACATATATATTATTCCTCAGAATGGTCCTTCCACTCCTAATGAGATTAAAAAGGATGAGATTAATATCAGGGCTATTGAAGCTTTTTTTAGTGCTTTGACAGATTTAGAAATGACAAATGTGATAGGTCTGAAGACAACTCGTGATATTTGGATGAAGCTAGAGACTTTGTATGAATGAGATCTACATGTGAAGGTCACTAAGCTACATAGTTTGAAAGGAAAGTATGAAAATTTGAAGATGGGTGAAGATGAAAATATGCAAAGAGTAAATGAAATTGTGATGGGTATAAGATGTGTTAGTGGTACCCTGGATGAACAAGAAATTGTAGCTAAAGTGCTTAGATCATTTCCTACCTTTTACAAGTCAAAGGCTCATGCTATTGAGGAGTTCAGAACAGTAAGAAATGTGACAAGGGATATGTTGATTGGTAGAGTTGTTTCATTTGAGTTAAGTGAATTTGGTGATTCTAACCCTAAGACTAAATCTACATTTAAGGCTTTTGTATCCAGAAGAAACATGCAAAGATATGATCCAGAATAAAGTTCTAGAAAAACATTCAAGTATGAGGAAGAGATGAAACAACTTAAAGAAGAAAAAAGAGAGGTTGAAGAGTTGGAAGCATTGATTGTGAAGAAACAAGGAAGAGGACAAGGTAAGTATAAAGGATAGTTTCCTATTAAATGTTTCTCTTGCAGTAAAATAGGTCATTTTTCATCAAGGTGTCCTAATAGAGTTCCTAAGACTAGACCTAACAAACCTATATTTCAAAAGAAGTGCTATTTTTTTTTAAGGTGTGAATGATGAAGAATCTGATAAATAAAATGTAAATGAAGATGAATGGGTTTTCATTGCTATCAAGGAAAATCGTCTATTGGTTACTGAATCTACTAAAGTTGAGAAAGCTCTTGCAGCCCGAATTGAAGAAAAGGATGAGTGGGTTATTGACAATGGATGCTCACATCATATTACTGGTGACAAAAGAAAATTTGTCAGTATAGAGAAATATGATGGTTGGGTTGCAAGATTTGGAGATAACAATGTTGGTGTGATTCGTGGTAGAGGATCTATTTTTCTTGGTGGTAAACATAACATTGATGATTTCCTTTATGTTGAAGGCTTAAAGCATAACATGTTGAGTGTTGGATAGATGGTGGAAAAGGGTTATGATCTTTAGTTCAAAGATGGAAAATGTAGGATACTTTGAAGTTCTGGAAATATAATTGCTTTAGGTACAAAGACAAGAGGTAATATTTTTCACTTGAGTGTTGGTAATGTAATTTGGTTATTGCATAGGAGGCTATGTCATGTGAATTTTGATAACATTGTCAAGGTAAGCTCAATTCAAGCAGTAAGAGATCTACCTAAGCTAGTGAAGCCTACTAATACAATATGCAAGGAATCTCAGATGGGTAAATAGACTAGAGTTTCTTTTTGGAGTAAAAAGCATCACTCTAATGGAGTACTAGAGCCGGCGCATACTAATCTATGTGGTCCCTATATAATTAGAAGTCTACAAGGAGAAAGGTATTTTATGCTACTTATTGATGATTACTCTAGGATGATATGGGTTTCTTTCTTAAGAGAAGAATGTGTAGCATTAGAGAAGTTCAATAGTTTCAAAGCTATGGCAGAGAATGAGACAGGCCTAAAGATAAAGTGCCTAAGGTAAAATAGAGGTGGTGAGTTCACCTCCAAGGAGTTCAATTCAATTTTGTGAAGAGAATGGAATCAAAAGACAATTATCTACCCTGAATCCCTCAACAAAATGGAGTTGTAGAGAGAAATAATAGAATAATTCTAGATGTTGCTAGAACAATGATGATTGATGGAAATGTGCCTCACATCTATTGGAGAGAAGTTGTAAACACTACTATGTACACTTTAAATTGGGTAAATGTTAATGGTATTTCTGGTAAGACTCCTTTTGAGCTATGGTTTGGTTATAAGCCTACTGTTAAATATTTCAATATTTTTGGAATCAAGTGCTACATTAAGAGAAATGAGAAGATACAAAAGTTTGATGCAAGGAATGATGAAGGAATATTTCTAGGCTACTCTACCAAGAGCAAGGCTTACCGGTGTTATAACAAAATATTGAGAAAAATGGTTGAAAGTGCAAATGTCAGAGTTTATGAGGACTCTTCTAGATCATCCAGATACTATGGATATGATTTAGATAACCAGCAAGATAGTTTAGACAAAGGGAAAAAATTTCAAACACAGAATCAAGTTCAAGTTGTTCCAGTAAATCAAGAAAGTCAAGAAGGAGAGACAAGTGGAAGTGCATATGAAAGAACATAAGAACCAGAAGTGCGAGTGAATCCTAAAACTCTAAGGTATGTGGGATTGAATTATTCAAAGAATCAAATTATACAAGACAAGAATAAAGGTGTGCAATATAGAAGAAGGATTTCAAAAGAGTATTGCTTGATTTCTAAAACTGAGCCTAAAATGTCAATGAAGCTTGCAATGACGAATACTGGATGGAAGCTATGAAGGAAGAACTGATGCATATTGAAAATAATGATACATGGATTCTTGTTCCTAGACCTAAAGATAAAAATGTGATTGGTACAAAATGGGTCTTTCAAAATAAGCTAAATGAACAAGGTGAAGTGGTCTGGAATAAAGCAAGACTGGTATGTAAAGGGTATTCATAAATGGAAGGCATTGATTTTGAATAAACCTTTTCCCCTATTGCCAGAATTGAAGCTATAATATTATTTCTTTCTCATGCTACATATAATAACTTTAAAGTTTATCAAATGTGTGTGAAGTCAGCTTTTCTAAATGGTGAGTTCAAAGAAGAAGTATATGTTGAATAGTTGGATGTATTTCAATTGACTAACAAGGAAGACATGGTTTGCCAATTGGAGAAAGATCTGTATGGGATCAAGCAAGATCCTACAGCCTGGTATGCTAGAATGGATAAAAAATTATTGAGGCTTGGATTGAATAAAGGTATTGCTGACAACAACTTGTATTTTAAGTTGGATCATGATAAAGAGTTGATTATTGAATTCTTTGTTGATGACATTATTTTTGGAGGAGATGATGATTTATGTATAAATTTTACTAATGAAATGAGTATGATTAGAGAGATGAAGTTCTTTCTGGGATTGCAAGTCACTCAGTTAGACAATGGGATTTCCATATCTCAGTCCAAATATGTGAGAGAGTTACTAAAGAAGTTTGGCATGGAAGACTCAAAGCTTGTTGGTACACCCATGGTAACCGGATGCAAGTTAACAAAGAATGATGATTCTCCTAAGGAAAATCAAACAAGATACAAGTCAATGATTGGAGGATTGCTCTACTTAACTCGGACCAGACTAGACATCATGAATGTTGTATGTATGGTTTCTAGATTTCAAGTTGATCCAAAATAATATCAGGTGACTACTATAAAGATAATCTTCAGATATCTAAAAGAAATAGTTGATTTTGGGATTTGGTATTTTAAATATGATGATCTTACATTGATTGCATATACTGATGAAAATTGGGAAGGAGATGTAGATGACAGGAAAAGTACTAGTGGTGGTGCTTTCTTCCTAGGGAAGAAGCTGGTGTCTTGGTTGAACAAAAAGCAGAATTCCATTTCCCTATCTACTGTTGAGGTAGAGTATATTGCTGCTGCAAATAATTGTACTCAAGTGATCTAGATGAAATAAATGCTGAAATATATAAAGTAGTATATGATGAACCTATTTCCATTTACTGTGACAACTCAAGTGCAATAAACATATCGAAGAATCTAGTGCTACACTCTGAGACCAAGCATATATCAATCAAGTTTCACTTTCTAAGGGAGAAAGTGAATGAGAAAGAAGTCAGTTTGGAGTATGTGCCTACCAAAGAACAAGTTGCAAATATTTTCACCAACATTTTTCCAAAGGATACTTCTGAGTATCTCAAAGGGATGCTAGGGGTGATTACCCCTCCTTATATGAACTAGAGATGCATTTACTTGCATCAATCTATATGCTTCAAAGCTATATTCTAATCCAGATTGATGTTTTTGTGGTTGCTACTAAGGGGTACTAGTCAGGTGTGCAAATATGTGGTTCAGAGCTTGTATGTGGGAAGATAATGTTTATATTTTTGATTGATGTCAAAGGGGGAGAAGAGTCATGTGAAAAAATGTGAATTATTTGGGGAGAAGAGCCTTGTGGGGTAAAGATCATGTAGAATAAGTTGAGGAAGAAGAATCAAAATCTAAGGGGGAGTAAGTGTTGATTGATAGTTGCATTGATGGTTTTTTTCACATCATGTGTTGCCATCAATGCCAAAGGGGGATATTGTTGGATGTTGTGGTTGTGTTGCTAATATGTAGTTGTCATTGATGTCAACACTATTAGCATTGATGTATTGAAGGTTGTATATGTCGAGGATATTGAGAAAATTGTTAAAAGAAAGAGTTGCAGGTTGCCAATGGAATAGTGAAGGTCATGAAGGTGTCTTGCTCAGTACATTGATGATCAATAATTGTCGACTAAAGGGTTTATTGCTGAGAGTATCTAGTTTATCCACCAGAACTTTTAAAGGTTTGTGTGAAGTTTTGACTGTGTTATGAATAGTTGTGTTCTGATAGTCTTTATGTGGTTTCAATTAGTATTCTTGAGTGAAGTTGATGTGATTCTAGTAATTTTAGTTGTATATTTTTCTCTATTGGTTCTTATTTCTTGTGGATGCTTCTAGATCATTCTATATCTTTGTTACATTTTTCATGTTGATTAGTGTGTTTGTGGTCAAATATTTTTCTCATGTGTGTTCAGGTTTTCATGTTCTTGGATGACATGGTGGTTGTAACATGTTGTGGACCCTTGGAGATTAAAATTTGAATTTTTTGAATGCTCAAAGATTTTTTTAGGCCACAACATAATATTGGTCGATGGTGTTTGATTCACATTGAAAAATTATTTGTAAATTGGGGCCAACATTTAAAATATGTTTTATATTTTGGCCATCAAAGTTGTTGATGCAAATTCATGTTGTGGATATATAAGAGTAGATGGTTGTGTGAAGTTATGCATGTGTGTGGTGTGAAGAAGTGCCAGAGAAAATTCAAGTGTGTGAATAGTGATCTAATCATTCAATTGCATAGTAGAGTGTGAAAAAGTTTGAGCAAAGTGTCAAGGAGTGTTTCTATGCTTAACCAAAACTGTACCAGGATTTTGGAGAAGCTATTTTCTTAGTTCATACCCTATAGATCTAATCCATATTTCTCTTCTTTGGGAAGTGATCCCTCTTGTATTTGAGAAATAAGCTCTAGGAAGTATGCCTAAATGCATGTGCATTCCCATTATTCTTCTCTATAATTTTAATAGGGTATAATATTGTGGACTAACATCCACTGTGGTTTTTCCCCTAACAGGGTTTCCATGTAAAAAATCTTGGTGTTCTATGTGTTTCTGATATGTTGATTGTTTATGGTTTATTGTTCATGCATCGAATTTGAGATTAAGTTAAGTTTGAAAATTTTAAATAATCTATGACAATTGATTCACCCCCCCTCTCAGTTGTCTGTCCTTTTTTTTCCATCAACCTTTCTCTCTAGCACTACATCCTTTTCCACTATAGCCAAGTTATTTCATAAGTTCATAACCCTTTCCATAAAGCTTTTTCATTACTTTTGACTTGGGTGGTTGGTCATTGTTGTGTTTGACAAAGGTTGTTGTCTAGTTTGCATCTTTTTCTAAAGCAGTTGAGGCAGATGCTTTCAAAGGATCGTCTACTTTTTCATTTTCCCTATTCGAATCTTTGTGTATGCTCTTGTACTCGCTCATGAAGCCATGTTCAAAATCCAAGGAACCCAAATTATTGTCTAATAGCTTCATGTGTTGTTTAAGTTGTTCATTGTCTTTTCTGGTGTACAAGTTCCACTAGTGTAGTTGATGCTAACGTGTTTAAGGAATTTTCTTTGTTTTTCTCAAGTTGTAAGTGTAGCCATGAAAAAAGTACTGATTACACTTGATCCTGATTACTAAGACTGCTTCATCCTAAATCATCTCCTTTAATAATAATTTAATTAAATATCCCTTATTTGATTAAATTCATCGCATTCCACCTCTTAAATAAATAAATCATTATTTATCTAATTATGTCATCATCTCATGTTGATTAAATAGATAATTTTATTTAATTAATCCTCTAGTCTCCCTTTAATTAAATAATTCACTTTATTTAATTAATCTCTAAGTTCATTCTATTAAATTAAATAAATCAATCTTTTTTTAATTTAATCTAACATCATCTCTTTTTTAACTAAATAAATCAAAATCTTTATTTAATTAAGTCTAAATCATATTCCTCTCATTTTGATTTAAATCAATCCAAAAATATAAATCAAATTGTCACATCAACTAATCTCTCTTTGAATTAATCTCATCCTGATTAATTTTAGTCTTAATCACTCCAATCCTCCAGATTTTGCAACTTTCTCAATAAATCATTTCTTTTGATTTATTAAATCTTCTAATTTCTCTCAACATGACATCAAAAGAGAATATTCTTCCAAATTTGAAAATCCCTCCAAAAGGGTTTGTACATCCAATAAGGCATTTAAGTTTCTTACATGTCCTTTTCCTTGAGCCAAGTAGAATTAACTTAATTTTCTTCCCCCTCCAACTTGTAATTTCATCAATTTTGAAATTCCACCTAATATCATTTATTGGCACATTCATAAAAATGTACTCCACCTTTGTCCACTCACATGTTGACAAGTGGATTCATGCTATTGGCTGGTCTTTTATCCCACATTAATCCATTTTTCCTCATCCTCCATATCTCTCATCTACAAATAAGAAGCTCTCATTTGAAATTTGGATCCACAACTTCATTGTAAAATAACTATCTTCATATTTAGATCTAATTTCATCCATTTCATCAAGTGTTGATAGTTTTTATGGTTTCATAGCTATGTTATCCCAAAATTTCATCAAGGACCTTCAATCACCAACAAATCTTCATCAAGCTTACAAGGGATTGGGAAAGGGCCATTTTCCACATGAAAATCACACCAATTCCCCCATGGGATTAAGAGTTTTCTTTCTTTAATAGGATTTAATAGCTTTGTTTGTTGTGTTCTGCATTTATTTCCTATTTTGTGCATTGTAAATGAATTATATGGGGAATGTTGATCTAACTTGCATATGAACCTAATTGTGTGATTGTTTTTTTTGTTTGTGCAGGTCTACAATTGACATTCACATTTTGGTGCTAGAAGGAGGGCCAACTTGAAGTTTTTAACATGTATTTTTGAAAAAAAATGCTTTTTTTTAAAGCTTTTTGTGCCTAGAGGAAAGTCCACCACTATCAATCCAGTGGTGCCATACAATGATGCTACTAGTCTAGTAGCACTATAAAGTGATGTTGCAAACTCCAAACTCCACCACAGAGGTCTTCCCACCTAGAAATTTAAATTTCTAAACTATGACGCTAAGTTATTTTCCTGTTGCTGGAATTCTAAATTACAAACTATGCAACTTGCTCAAAATAGCGTTGCAATTGCGCTCACTAGTTCTGTTGCAGAGCACCGCTATCAGTCCTAGTGGTGCTATACAACACCGCTGACCTCTTCAAACTGTGTCGCATATGTAGACTACAACGCTAGAGCTGGGTAAAAGGAACTTTTCAATTTAATTTTAACATGTTTTTTTTATTCTAGTTGCTTTTGACTACTAACTAGTTTTTTTACCTCTATTTTTGTAGTTTTAATCAATTTTTGTAGGTTGTCTTGATCGGAGGTGATGGAGGGAAACAAAGACGAAAGATTCTATGACATCATCATTTCATTGTACCATGTTTTTTAAACACTTTTGGGAGAAATTATAATCCCTTCTCTAAGGATTTGCTATCTTTCATGCTTGTAGGACTCAATACATTTCAATTTGGGTTTTAAAAGAACAAGAAAAAAGGAATAAAAAAAAACTTAGGCAAATTACTAGATTTTGTGTAAGGTTTTACAATTGAACAAGCAACTTTCATTTTTTCTTTTGGTGCTTAAAAAGAATCCAATTCTTGCTTTGAGGGATTAAAAAAATGAACATGTGCTTCTATGTTTTGTAATATATTATCCAAAATAATATCATATAAAAAGATGTATGCGCTTCTCTCACACCTAACAACAATCTTGAGAATCAAAAGGATTTTTGTGATATAAAGTTGTATAAGTGATTACCTCCACACTTCAATTTGGGATTCTAAATTTGAACAAAATCTTGTGAGTGTGAGTGGAGTATATCATGTGTGTTCTCTCTTTGTTTCTAAAAAAATATTGATCAAACTATGGATGTACTTGCTCACTTTTGTCTATCTTTAGAGGGCCTACCTTGTGGTAAAATGTAATCACCCAAGGGAATGACCCAATCGGGAACAGGCTAAAGCCAAGTGACTTCCAACCAGTATATAAGTGTGGGTACTTGAGGAAATTTCAAGTATCATGAGAATTGTTCTGACAAGAAGGGAAACAATGGTCTCTTGCCACATGGATGATCTCCCATGAAAAAAATTCCTTTATTAAAACCCTTTATCTAAAAGACCAAAATCCTTAAATCTATTTGTTTGTGCAAGAACGGTCGTTTTGAAGCAGCCCCACATTTTTACGGCTTTTAGTAGAGATGATAAGTATTGATGCTTGGCTAACCTAAGAAGCGAGTTCACTATAAGGGGGAGCCTATGTGGTCAAGCATCTAATCATCCGCTAAAAGTAGGCATAGCTAGATTTATCCAAGTGGGGATTCAACAAATATTGTCTCAATATCCATAGGTTTGTGCATGTTCTTGGAGTCAAAAAACTTTGTTCGGATCTTAAACATTGAAAAAAAAGCATTCAACATGATCATCAAAATTTCAAGCGCTTTACGAAGCAAATATCTTTGACAAAATTCAAGTGTTATTGCTTTCCCTAGGGATCATATCCTTAGAGGCTTCTAAGCATTTGAATTTATATCTCCATTTTCTCACTAAAGTAAACAATAGGGAACCTTTAGCCTAATTTCCTTGATTTCCCATAATGGACTTTGTGGGATGAGAAGAATTTGGGACATTGGACATTTAGTTTGAAAACCTAATCAAGAATTGTCTATGGTAAAAGGATGTCATTAAGCAAAGCTAAGAAACAATTGGACCTCACACATGTGCTCTTTGAAATGATTTCCCAAAAGATCAAAATAGAAAAACCAAATTAAAATGGTCTTAGTCAAAAGGCTCGCAAGAAAAGGTTGTCTATGCTTTATGAGTTTAGAGTAAGATTGACCTTAAAATTTTACAAATGTGCATCAAGAAACAATTCAAATTTCTATTCATTTTACTATTGTCAAAATTCAACTCTCTTTCAAAGGTTTGAGTATCTCACATAGGAAGTATTAGAATGTTCTTCAACACCTTAGTCTAGTGAACAAAAGTATTTCTAAGTCTCTTAGGATAAAAATCAAAACTTTCATCCATCCTTCAAGCATCAAAATCCAAATTCACCTCACTTACAACTCTTGGAAATCTTGAAAAAATCCTCTATGCTAAACTTTGGGAAAATCCTCTTGAAATAAAAAATCAAAACAAATCCAAATCATCTTGTTTGACTATGTGTGTATAGATGAATCCTTCTTTGCACACTTAGTAAAATTATCATCTTGTGGACAAGTTCACTCTAAGACAACATCTAACCTCTTAGAGTTTATGAGTTCATTATTCCAAATCAAAATCCAAAATAAAAAATCACAGCATCAAATCCAAATTCATAAAGTTTAGTATCCCCCTCAAGGTTTCCTAAGAGTTCAATCATCCACCAATCCTCCATCTTTCATTATCACCACCATCATCCTTTTGATCCTCATTTTCTTATGCTTTATTTTTTTGTACCTAAATATTAGACCAGTCCAAAGAATTAGAGGTTCATCTCTTACATTATTAAAAATTGACCCCTATTTTATGGTGCAAACTAGGTCGCAACACAAGAAGAATATGAAAATGAACAAAGAAACATCAACTTCGAGTGACCTAAGTCAAACCAATTCCAAAATCAATCTCTTTGGATCAATCAACCCCCTAACCAATCTTCCTCTATTATCACAAAATCCTCAAGAGGGAGGCCAAGTGGAAGATGTCACCAATAATGTTTTAGGGATGACACAAGATGAAATCATTGAAATGCTTCAAAATTCCAAAACTCATAGAATTGTTAATACCACTATGAGACTCAATCCCTCCCAATACATGCTTGAATTAGCTAAAGAAGGCGCTAAACTCCCTTCCAATTTTGATGTAAGCATTATTGTGGAGAAACCTCTTGGGATCATGCCCCCAATCTCATCCACACCTCCATTTCAAAGAATCACTCAAATCATCCCACAAATCACATCATCCATTGCTCCAAATCAACCAATTGTTTACAAGGGGAGCTCATTACTCTATGCATTATAAACACACCCCCTTGTGAACAACCAATATTTGCATGTGAACAATATCTTGGGTCAATTTGTCCCATTAAATCAGTTACACCCACATGTTTCGCTCACCTTTCAAGACCCGAATGAACCATGGTAATCCTTTCACGTGACACTGACATACCCTCTCAACACACAAAACTCTCTCCCTATGACTTCATAAGGAGGAGGTGGGCTATTTGGACTAGTGGCATCTTTGACTTTTCATCTTCATCATTTCCTCAAGGGAGTACACTACCCATTTTTCCATCACTTCCACCTTTTCCATTAAAAACCACACCACCTCTTAGTTCAGGGTTACCTCCTTTACCACCACTCAATCAAAGTCAAAAAAACCCCTTGATCATCAATCAAAACATCATAACAAATCCTCTAATCTTTCCATTGATATCACAAAAACATATGGAAACCATCCAAGCAACCCAAGCAATCGCAACACCATCCATAAATGTGGTCTCTCAAGGACCAAGCATATCAATTGTACCATCTACAACCCAAGTCCCCACCATCAATACAATGGTACCTCTCATCACGGAAAAAAATACCATTCCAAATCCACCATCACCACCATCTCCAAAATCAAACATAATGACCCTATATAGCATTACATTGCAGGCATCTCAACAGGTTGCCTATCAAAAGGCGCTTCAACAAGTTTAGAATCAACAAACTACACAACTAGTTGCTCAACAAGCCCAAGTTGCTTAGTAAGTGTAAGCATCCCAAGCTGCGCAACAAGTGCAACAAGCACAACACGCACAATATACTGCTCAAGACTAGGCCTTATTACAACAACAAGTTGCCCAAGCTGTGCAAGTAGCACAAGCTGCTCAAGCTTCCCAATAGGCACAAGCTCAAGCACAGGCTCAAGTGCAAGCCCAATACCAAGCTCAACAAGCACAAGCATAGGCACAACTACAAGTACCCCAACAAGAAGCATATCAACAAGCCCTGGAATAATACCAAGTGAAACAAGAAGCAGCATTACTAGCCCAACAACAACACAACCAACAACAAGCGTTGTTGGCACAACAATAGCAAGACCAACAACAAGCGTTGTTGGTGCAATAATAGCAAGACCAACAACAAGCATTATTGGCACAACAACAAATGCAGGAATATCAACAAGCCTTAATCACACAGTAGAGCTTACAAAAAAACCCCACCAACATACCCAACACTCCACCCATCACTCAAACACCTCGACCACTTCAAAACACATTCACTCCATGCCTTGATTTGCAAGATGACATGACAACACAAATCAAATTTCTCTCACAATAAGTGCTCGATCTCCAATGAAGGAAAACAACAAAAACACCAAGTAACTTGTGTCCCTATCCATCCAATAGGAGCCTTGCTATGGTACCATTCCCAAAGGGGTTTGAAATCCCTAAATTTGACAAATATCATGGGCTTGGCAACCCTAAATGTCACATCAGGGAATTCAAGGTACATTGCATGGAGGTCGCATATGATGATACATATTTGATGCGGCTATTTCCTCAAAGTTTGGTTGGCCCTGCCATGGAGAGGTTCTCCAGCTTCCTCCTGGCATCAAAAAGTTCCAAGAGATCATAGATGAATTCATAAAAAACTATGCCTTCAATATCAGTATGGATGCTAGTCTAGAAGAACTTTCCATGCTTAAACAATCTAAGGTGGAATCATTCACTTCCTTCTTGCAAAGATGGTGATCCAAGGCCAATAGGAGCAAATGAACTATTCCAAAAGAACAACAAGTTTGCACATCATTACCAACCTTGAGAAAACCTCAGTGTTTCATCTTTAGGTACAATATATCACCACTTACTACCAACTAATCCCCAAGGTGCTCAGCATCGAACAAGCCCTTATTGCACAAGGGGGAACACCTACATATCAAGAGAATCAAAATAATCCCCCATCCACTAGGTATAATGAGAAACCTCGCACATGGGAAAGAAACAAAAATGTCACCAATGATGATGTGGTGGATGACAAGGTTATAATCAGTGCTCTAAAGAAACACCCAATTCTACCAACCATAAAGAAACAATCAAAACAACATGCAAACCAATGCAGTATCACAACAACAACCCAACAATCAAGTCAATAATATAAATAATCAAGGGGGACCATTGCCGCGAAACAAGAATTCCCCCAAGCGAAAGTACACTTCCCTTGGGGAACCAATAGAAGCTATCATCAAGAAACTAATAAACGAAAATATCATCATCATTCCCAATTATGAGAATTATCAAGAACCCCAAGTCAAACCACTATGTTACAATGAGAATCACCTTTGTGATTTCCACAAAATCAAGGGGCACACAATAGCCAGTTGTATGAGGCTAAAAAATATAATCCAAGACCTTATTGATGACAAGATCATAAATGTTGACCAACTAGTTGGGAATCATAGCTTAAAAATGTAAATGAATTTGATGTCGGATCATAACCAAGGGAACAACCATGGAAAAAAAAATTATGTCAATCTGAACCATGTGTATGATCATGTTGTCGCAACCATTGATGAAATGGTCACCATTGTCACCATAAAAGGAGTCAAAGCTGATTGTGGAATCACCACACGCAACGACAAGGTCACCATTGTTGGACTATCACAACCACCTAGGGCATCCACTTCCAATCCAAGAATCATTCCTAATGGCAATAATCCTAGTCCAATTCAAAAGAACCCTAGCCTAGATCCCCATCATGGAGTTGCTGAAGATATCGCCAATACATAAGAAAATCGTAGAGGAAGCATTGGCTTCATCCACCATCTTTGTGGATCTTCATGCTGACTAGTTCCAAGCTATGGTCGGAAATATCACCATCTCAAGCCTCCTAACATTATATGATTAGCACTTCCCCACACAACCACATCACAATTGTGCACTCTACCTTGAAGTTCTTATTCATAAAAATAAAGTCAAAAGCATCTTGGTGGATGGGGGTGCGAGTCTCAACATCTGTTCCCTCAAATTAATAAAAAATATGGGATTCTCAATGGATGCCATTGAAAAGGTCAAGGGAATCACCATCAAAGCTTATGATGATCAGGGAAGAGTGTCCAAGGCACTATTCAGCTCCCTATTCAATTAGGGCCGACCATTATGGAAACCACATGCTAGGTCCTTGACCTTGATTTACCCTATAATATCCTTCTGGGGCATCCATGGATCCATTGCATGGAAGTAGTTGCTTCCACCTTCCAGTAATGCGTCAAGTTCCCATATTAAAATCAAGAGGTCATGATTCACGGTGATCCTGATCCCTTTTCCTATTGCAAGAATATGGAAGCAAAATACTATAAAATTCCCCAAGTCCCAAAGAATAATGAAGGCCCAACTACTCCATATGCAGACCCAACTACATTAGCCTCCATTTTTGAGAAAATGACACCCACCATCCCTGATATATCTGAAATCAAGGTTATTATCCAAGACAATGGGTGCATGGATTATAGAATGAAAAAGAGTTCTTTCATCATAAGAGAGTTACCTAAATCTCCTAGGACTCACGGACAACCCCAACTAGTTGAAACATCATCCCATACTTTCAAAGCAAACCCCTCTAGATTCAGGTCTTAGGGAGATCTAAGTTAGGAAATAATAGATGAAAGAGACATATCCAGTCTCTTATATCAAGATGAAAGGATCGTGCCTAATCTTCTAATGGATGAAAGCAATAAATGATGCTCAGTATGGGCTATGAAAGAAGCAAGAAACTCAAGAAAAATGATAACGACCTATTAGAACCCCCCATTCTTGAGAAGCAACTAAGAAAACTTTGTATCAGATCTACCCCTTTTAAGGTGACAATACTTAGAAAAGGTGCCTTGATTAGAAAAGTCAAAACTCCCCCTCAACTATTAGCAGCTTCCCTTCAATTACCAGTATCCATAGGTCTACCCTTAGACAACTTTACCTTTGACATAACCGATGTGTGTAGTAGTGATGAGATCCCATATAACTAACTTTCCTATGCTTTTAAAAGATTCCTCCATGCTCATGATTATTATCTTGTCTTTTGAGTCATACTGTCAAACCCATGAAATAAACCTAGTCTACCCTCAACTCATCGATTACAACCAATGAGGACCTCCAATTTTGGATGCTTTCAAAAATGTTGAGATGCTCTCAGAATTCATGGGTATATGGGATACAGTACCATATGGATATCACAAGGCTGGGTTGAACATCATACTGGACACATAGGCCTATTATGGGGAAAATATTGAGTCCTTCAATCACAAAAGCGAAAATACAAGAATAATATCTAGTTCTTTGAATGAAAACCACACTGTAGCACTCTTTGACTCAAAAATAGTAAAAATAAAGGACATATAGAATGGTGTAAACCTCTCTGAGGCATCAAAGGATGAAGGATTCAATCTTCTTCTCAATGCAATTCATCAAGAGAAGTCAACACTATTTGTCGAGAGGTGCAATCTAGTCAACTTGGGGATAGAGAAACTACCACACATAACATTCTATGCAGAGTCACTTCTCACAGAAGAATAGGAACTTTTGGCTATGTTCTTGAAAGAAAGATAAAATTTTCATGGACTTATTCCAACATGCGTAGGCTTGATCTTGAGGTTGTGGTATATACCCTGAAGCAAAGTTGGTTAGAAAAAAGCTCAAGAAGATGCACCCTCAAATAGCATTATTTGTCAAAATGGAATTGCAAAGCTCCTAGATGTAGGGTTCATATGGCCGATAGATTATCTATCATGGTTCTCAAACCTTGTACCTATTTCAAAGCCCAATGGGGGCATTCACATCTGCACATATTTCAAAGATCTCAACAAGGCATGTCCCAAGGATGAATTTTCACTTTCAAACATTGACATGATTGTGAATATGATGACATGAAATGAGATGCTATCATTGATGGACATGTGCTTAGGCTACAACCAGATCATGCTAGCTAAAGAAGACTAGCATAAGACGACTTTCACTTGCCCATGGGGGACATATTGCTGGAATATAATTCCATTTGGGATGAAGAATGTGGGGGCCACCTATTAGAGGTCCATGACACTAATATTTCATGACATGATCCTTAAAAATTTGGAAGATTATGTGAATGATATATTGGCCAAGTCAAAGAAAAGATGAGATCATATAGCTTCTTTGGGCTCCAACTTTGATTTAAGTTAAAAGAATATAAAGTTAGACTCAACCCAGAGAAGTGCATTTTTAGAGTAAATTCATGGAAACTCGTTGAGTACATCATGTCCATGGGAGGAATTGAGATAGATCCTACTAAGGTCAAATCCATTCTCGAAATGGAGACACCTAAAACACTGAAATAGCTAATGGGTTTACAAGGAAGACTCTAGTCCATCCATCAATTCATAGTGCAACTAACATACAAGTGGGATGAGAAGTGTGGTCAAGCCTTCAACAAGATCAAATAATACTTACCCACACCTCCAATCCTCATGCCACCAATTCCAGGAAAAAAATTGATCTTATACATATCAGCAACGATGACAGCTCGTGGTTCTCTCCTAGCACAACACGATGAAATTGGAAAAGAGAGAGCTATCTATTATATCAGCAGAACCATGGTGGGCCATCTATTGAACTATAATCCATTGAGAAAGAATTTCTAGTAGTTGTATTTGTAGCAAAAAAGTTCCAACATTACATGCTACTCCATTAGATAAAGATTATCGCAAAGATAGACCCCCTTCAGTACTTGCTTTACAAAGCAATGCTTGCAGGGAAAAAAACCAAGTGGGTTATGATCCTCACAGAGCATGACATTGAGTATGTGGAGCACAAGGCCATCAAAGGACAAGGAATTGTGGATCAGTCGGTGGAGGGACCGATATACTCAGAGAATCCACTTGTCTTAGAATTCATAGATGAATATATATTTAACATAACTGTAGCAGATCACTAGAAAATGTACTTTGATGGATCCTACACGCAACATGGGTCAGGAGTAGGGATTTTCTTCATCACTCCACAAGGGGATTGCATTCCAAAATAATACAAGCCATCATTCCCTTGCATGAATAACATAGAAAAATATGAAGCTCTTGTCACAAGCTAAGAATAGCAGTACAATGGTAGATAATGGAACTCAAGGTACATGGAGATTCACAAATCATAATCAATCAGGTCAACAATGAGTATCAAACAAAGGATGAAAATTTGACTCCCTACAAGAAATTGGTGGAAAGTCTTAAGGAGTTCTTCATTGATATTACATTTGACCAGCTACCCAGAGCAAACAACAGAGTAGCAGATGTAATGGCTACAATTAGATCACTCCTAGAAATCCCACATGACATCCCAAAGCAAGAATTCCTCATAGAGTAGCTTCTTGTGCCTACGTTTGAGGTACCCGAGTCTAAATTTGTGTGCAAAATTTTTGGTCTCGGTGATCCATGGTACCATGTTACATACACTTATCTAAGAATAGGAGTCCTCCCAGTCGACATAGCCCCGAACCTCAAGAGAGCCTTTGTCAAAAACGCATCTCATTTTGTCATCCTAGGAGATACCCTATACCATAGAAGCATTGAAGGAACCCTGTTACATTGCTTAACTGTTGACGAGGGGTTGGCTACCTTAATTGAGGTACATAATGACAGTTTTGGTTCACACTCGAGTGGTATGAGCTTGGACAAGAAACTGCTGAGGATGGGGTACTATTGTCCTACAATGGAAAAAGAAGCACATGACTATGTCAAAAGGTTCCTACAGTGTCAATAGCATGGGGACCTCATCCATGCACTAGCTTAAGCATTATTGGATGTTGTGGTTGTGTTGATGATATGTGGTTATAATTGTTGTCAACACTGTTAGCATAAATGCATTTGACGCTGTATATGTCGAGGATATTGAGAAAATTATAATAAATGAGTTACAGGTTGTCAATGGTGAAGTGAAGTTGAGTATGGTGGTTATTTTTGTACATTTTTTATCAAAGGTTGTGGACTAAAAGTTTTTTTTCTGAGCGTATCTAGTTTATCCATGTTGAGTTTCAAAGATTTGCATGAAGATTTGATCGAGTTATGAAGATTTCCACTTAGACAGTTATTATGTTTCTTCAGTTGGTGTTCTTGATTGAAGATGATGCTATTTCAATCAGTTCAGTTGTTACAAATGCTTTTGTTGTGATTTTTGATGCTTGTGGATGTTTCTAGATCATGCTCTATCTTTTTTGCATGTTTGTATATATCGTTGTGATCTTGATTGGCAATTTTCTCTTGTGTGTTCATGTTTTCCTTGTTCTTTGCACACATAGGTTTGTAGCATGTTGTGGATCTTTGAGGAGAAATTAATTGAGGTGTCTTCATGCTAGAAATGTTTTTTTGGGTCCTCACTAATTTGTGGCCAACTTTGGTTGATTCACATTGATAATCTTTAATATTTTGGGCTGCCAGTTTATATTCATTTTATTATTTCCTTATGGCTGACTTGTAGTAATGAAATTTCATGTTGTGGATATATAAGAGATACTTTTTATTCAAATTTAAGTGTGAGAAAGGTATTATTTTTTGTGTGTGCATGAATAATGTTCTAAATCATTCAAAGGTAGAGCAAAGAGTGAAGAATTGTGAAGAAGAGTGAAAAAGAGTGAAGAAGAGTGAAGAAGTGTTCATGTGCTTAATTCGAATTGTAATTAGGCATTAGTAGATACTATTTTATTAGTTCAAAATCCAAATGGATTTAATATGAATCTCTTTATAAGATAGTATTTCTTCCTTTGTAATTGAGCAGTGAGCTCTAGGTAGTGTGCCTAAATGCATGTGCATTCCCCATATTTCATTTTCATTATACTTTTAAAAGTGTATAATCTTGTTCACTGACCTCCGCCGTGGTTTTTCCCCTAATAGGGTTTCCACTTAAAAAATATTGGTGTTATGTGTGTTTCTAATGTGTTGATGATTTATGATTTCATGGTTAATAATCAGATCATAGAATAAGGTTAATAAGTTGAATAATTTTTGAATTTATTTGACAACTGATTCTTTGCCCCCTCTCACTTGTCTACCCTTGTATTGCCAACAATTGGTATCAGAGTAGGTTCCTTGGAAAAAATTTAATAGGTTAAGGTGATCTAGGATGGAAAGTTACAAGGATAGTCTGAGATTTGATGAAACAAATTATTATTTGTGGAAGACTCGAATGGAGTGCCATCTGAGATGAGTTGGTGAACCCTACTGGAGCATTACAAGTAATATGTATATTATTCCACAAAATGGTCCTACTACTTTTGTTCAGATCAAAGATGTTGCGTATAATATCGAGGCTAAGGAAGCTTTCTTGAGTGCTTTGATTGATTCTAAGATGAAAAATGTTATGGATCTGAAGATTGCTTATGAGTTCTAGAAAAAATTGGAAACCTTGTATGAAGGTGATGCTAATGTGAAGATTGCTAAGTTGTAGAGTTTGAAAGGGAAATATGAAAGGTTGAAAATGGGTGATGATGAGAACATTAATAATTTTATGCAAAGAGTGAATGAACTTGTGTGTGGTATTGGATGTGCTCATGGAAAGATAGGTGAATCTAAGATTTTTGATAAAGTGCTTAGATCCCTGCCCGATTCTTACAAATTCAAAGCTAGTGCTATTGAAGAACTCGAAACTATAACAAACATAACCAGAGATACATTGGTTGGTAAGTTGACTGCTTTTTAGTTGAGTGAATTTGGTGATTCCCTTCCTAAGGTTGAATTTTCATTTAAGGCTACAATTTTTGGAAGAGATAGATAGAGATATGATCTAGGTGAGAGTTCATGCAGAAAGGCATTCATGTATGAGGTTGAAATTAGACAGGTTGAAGAAGAAGAAAGAGAGCTAGAAGAGCTGGAAGCACTTATTGTCAAAAGATTACCAAGAGGAAAAGGTAAGTATGAAGGAAAAATACCTCTTAAATGATTTTCTTGCAATAAGATAGGTCATTTTGCATCAATGTGTCTGGAAAGAGTTGTTAAACCAAGACATAACAAGCTTATATTTTAGAAGAAGTGTTACTATGTTGTTGATGAAGGCATGATAGATGATGAATCTGATAAAGGAAATAGAAGTCATGATGAATAGGTATTTATTTCTATCAAGGAAAATAATCTATTATCTACTGAATCTATTGGTTGTACAAATGTGGAGAAAGCCCTAGCTCCTTGAGTTGAAGAAAAAGATGAATGGGTAATTGACAATGGATGTTTAGATTATATGACAGGAGACAAAAGTAAGTTTGTAAGCTTGGAAAATTATGATGGTGGTGTTGTGAGAATTTGGTGATAATACAGTTGGTGTGATCCATGGAAGAGGTTGCATTTCTCTTCATCGTAAGCATAATACTGATGATGTTCTATATATGGAAGGCTTGAAGAATAATGTTTTGAGTGTTGGTCAAATGGTTGATAAAGGATACAATATTTAGTTCAAGGATGGAAAGTGCATAATATCGAGTTCTAGAAATGAAATTGCATGAGGTACAAAAAAAAAGGTAATATCTTTCACTTGAGTGCTACTAGTAAAATTTGTTTGATTGCTCAAGTTGATGAAATTTGGTTATGGCATAGGAGGTTTTGTCATGTTAAATTTGATAATATTTTCAAGATAAGTTCAACTAAGGTTGTGAGAGATCTACCTAAGTTGGTGAAACCTACCAATGCAATATGCAAGGAATGTCAATTGGGAAAGAAAACTAGGATTTCATTTTGGAGTAAAAGGCATTGTTCAAATGAATTGGTAGAGCTTGTGCATACTGATATATGTGGTCCCTCTAAAGTTAGAAGTTTACAAGGTTACAGGTATTTCATGTTACTCATTGATGATTATTCTAGAATGGTATGGGTTACTTTCTTAAGGGACAAATCTAAAGCACTGGAAAGGTTCAAGATCTTTAAAGCTATGGTTGAGATAGAGACAGGTTTGAAGATTAAATGTCTAAGATTAGATAGAGGTGGTGAATTCACTTCTGGTGAATTTAATACTTTTTGGGAAGAACATGGAATAAAGAGACAATTATCTACACCATGGACCCTTAGAAAAATGGAGTTATGGAAAGGAAGAATAGAACAATTGAAGATGCTACTAGAACTATGATGCTGGATGAAAATTTTCCTCATATCTATTGGAGAGAAGCTATGAGTATTGTTGTGTACACACTCAACCAGGTACAAATCAAAGGTGATAATGGTAAGACCCATTTTGAGCTATGGAATAGTCAAAATCCTACTATTAAATACTTCAAGATATTTGGAAGAAGATGTTATATTAAGAGAGATGAAGACATAGGAAATTTTGATGCTAGGAGTGATGAAGGTATCTTTCTGGGCTATGCTACTAAAAGTAAGGCTTACCAGTGTTACAATAAAAGATTGAAGAAAATGGTTGAAATTGCAAATGTTAAAGTTGATGAAGACTTTGGTACACTATCCAGAACCTATGGATATGACTCTAATGATTAGGATGATAGTAAAAACAAAGGAAAGCAAGTTCAAAATACAAATCAAGTGCAAATGAATCTAGTAAATCAAGAAAATGAAGGAGAAACTAGTGAAAGAGAAGAAGAAAGATCATAAGAGCCTAAAGTTGAAGAAAATCCTAAGAAGACTCTAAGGTATGTAAGATTGAATCATTCATTAGATTAGATTATAGGTGATAAGAACAAAAGTGTCCAAACTAGGAGAAAGATTGTAGAAGAGTATTGCTTGATTTCAAAGATTGAGCCTACCAGTGTGAATGAAGCATGTAAAGTTGAGCATTGGATTGAAGAAATGAAAGAAAAGTTAAAACAAATAAAAAAAAATGGCACATGGATTCTTCTTCCTAGACCTAATAATAAGAATGCGATTGGAACCAAATGGGTCTTTAGAAACAAACTAAATGAGCAATGTGAAGTGGTTAGAAACAAAGAAAGACTTGTATGTAAACTATATTCACAAATGGAAGGAATTGATTTTAAAGAGACCTTTGCCCCTATTGGTAGAATTGAAGCTATAAGACTATTTCTTGCCTATGTTTCTCACAAGAACTAGAAAGTTTATCAAATGGATGTAAAATAATCTTTTCTAAATGGTGAATTGGAAGAAGTGTATGTTGAGCAACCCGATGGATTCTAGTCGACTGATAAAGAAGATATGGTGTGTCAGTTGAAGAAAGCATTGTATGGACTCAAGCAAGCCCCTAGTGCATGGTAAGCAAGATTGGACAAGTATTTGTTGAAGCTTGGATTTAACAAAGGTATTGTTTATAGTAATCTGTATTTCAAGAATGATGACAAATATTTGATTGTTGAAGTCTTTGTTAATGATATTATTT
The DNA here is from genome assembly GCA_007258455.2 of Sequoia sempervirens. NCBI lineage: Eukaryota > Viridiplantae > Streptophyta > Pinopsida > Cupressales > Cupressaceae > Sequoia > Sequoia sempervirens. The sequence continues at coordinate 39,408 of VDFB02311003.1, read as the reverse complement.
TTGGAGGAGATGATGCTTTGTAGAATGAATGAGATGTAGAATGAATTTGAGATGTATATGATTGGTGAGATGAAATTATTTTTGGGATTGCAAATTACTCAGTTAGATAAAGGGATTTTTTATATCTCAGTACAAGTATGTGAAGGAATTGTTGAAGAATTTTGGTATGGAAGATTCAATGCCAGTTGGTACACCCATGGTGACCAGGTGTAAGTTGACAACAAAAGATGTTTCTTCAAAATAAAATAAAACAAGATACAGATCAATGATTGGTGGATTGTTTTACTTAACTCAAACTAGGCCTGATATCATGAATGTTGTATGCATTGTTGCAAGATTTCAAGCTAATCCAAAAGAATCACATGTGACTATTGTGAAGAGAATTTTCAAATAATTGAAGGGAACTGTTGATCTTGGCCTATGGTATCTTAAAGATGATGATCTTTCTTTGAGTGCCTTTACTGATGATAAATTGGTAGGAGATGTGAATGATAGAAACAGTACTAGTGGTGGAGCATTTTTCTTGGGTAAGAAGCTAATTTCATGGTTAAATAAGAAGCAGAATGTCATTTCCTTGTCTACTATAGAGGCCAAATACATTGCTGCTACTCATAATTGTACTCAAGTCCTATGGATGAAATAGATGTTGAAGGATATCATAATTATATATGATGAGCCTATTACTATATTTTTTCATAACTCATGTTATTAACATTTCCAAGAATTTGATGTTGCATTAAAAAAAAAGCATATATCTATCCAGTTTCACTTTTTGAGGGAGAAGGTAAGTGAAAAGGAAGTCAGATTGAACTATGTTCCTACTAAGGATCAGATTACAGACACCTTCACCAAGTAGTTTCCTAAGGATACTTTTGAGTATCTCAAAGGGAAGTTATGGGTGATTACCCCTCCTAATTAGAACTAAGAATGCATTGCATTGCATTAGTTTGTGCATTTCATAGTCATATCTTGTCTCAGATTGATGTTGTGGTGATTGCTACTCAAGGGTAGTAGTCAGATATTTAGAAATTCAGATATATGGTTTAGAGCTTAGAGAACTTTGTCATTGATGTCAAAGGGGGAGAAGAGTCATGTGAAAAATTGGTGACTACCTAAGGAGAAGAGCCTTATGGGGAGAAATATTATGTTAAAGTGTTGAGGAGATGAGTCAAAACCTAAGCAGGAGTTAGTTGCATTGATGGTGTTTTTCACATCATGTGTTGCCATCAATTCCAAAGGGGAATATTGTTGGATTTTCTGGTTGTCATTTATGTCAACACTATTGGCATAAACACATTTGAAGTTGTATATGTCGAGGATATTGGGAAAATTGTAATAAATGAGTTCCAAGTTATCAGTGGTGAAGCGAAGTTTAATATGGTGGTTATTTTTGTACATTTCTCATCAAAGGTTGTGGAATAAAGGGTTTTTTTTTATTGTATCTAGTTTATCCATGTCGAGTTTCAGAGATGAGCATGAAGATTTGATCAAGTTATGAAGATTACCATTCAGACTATTTTTATGTTTCTTCAGTTGGTGTTCCTAATTAAAGATGATGCTATTTCAGTTAGTTCAGTTGTTGTAGATGCTTCTCTAGTGATTCATGATGCTTGTGTATTTTTATATATCATGCTATATCTTTGTTTCATTTCTGCATTGATCATTGTGATTGTGGTTGGAGATTTTCTCTTGTGTGTTCATGTTTTCCTTGTTCTTTGTCAACATAGTGTTTGCAGTGTGTTGTGGATCTTTGAGGAGAAATTACTTAAAGTTTCTTCATACTGGAGATGTTGAATTGGGTCCTCACTAAGTTGTGGCCAACTTTGGTTGATCCACATTGATAATATTTAATGTTTTGGGCCAACAGTTTATATTCATTTTATTATTTATTTGTGGCTAACTTGTAGTGATGAAATTTCATGTTGTGGATATATAAGAGTGATTGTTTATTCAAATTTAAGTGTGAAAAAGGTGTGCTTATATGTGTGTGCATGAATAATGTTCTAAATCATTCGAATGCAAAGCAGAGTGTGAAGAATTGTGAAGAAGTGTGAAGAAGAGTGAAGAAGAGTGAAGAAGTGTTCATGTGCTTAATTGGAAATGTAATCTTGGCTTTACCAAATGCTATTTTCTCAGTTCAAAATATAGATCAATTTAATCTGAATCTCTTTGTAAGACAGTGTGTCTTCCTTTGTAATTTAATGTGAATTTTTGTGACAATTGATTCAACCCCCCTCTTAATTGTTTTCCCTTGTATTTCCAACAAGAGCTTCACCCGATTGTCACACCATGGCCCTTTTCATAGTGGGGGCTTGATTTTGTTGGAAAAATCACCCCCACCTCATCTAGTGGACATAATTTTATCATCACTGCCACTAAGTACTTCATCAAGTGATTGGCATCCATCCCCATGGCTTATATCACTGGAAAGTAGATATCAAAGTTCATCCTAAACTACTTAATTCGTCATTATGGTGTCCCTCAAGCCATTATCTCAGATAATGAGACACCTTTCAAGAATCAAGATGTTCATGACCTATGTCACAAGTTTAATATCCAAAATCTATTTTCAACCCCATACTACCCCTAAGGAAATAGCCAAGATTGGGCTAAAAATAAGACTATCTTAAAAGTCCTCAAGAAGATAGTTAATGAAGTTTGTTGTGATTGGAATCTCCAATTGAATCCAGCCTTATGGTCCTACTGAATGAGTATCTACTTACCAATAGGTGCCACTCCCTTCTCCCGAGTCTATAGATTAGAATCCATAATACCCATCAAGATCAAGCTCCCATAACTGAGAATATCACTACAAAATTTCATCACAAATGAGGAATACTGGATATCCCAATTGAATGAGTTGGAGCTACTAGATGAGAGGCATATGGATTCCTTAAACCATTTGCAGGTGTACTAGAATTGACTTAAATGGAGTTATAACAAGAAGATAGGAGTCATACCTTCCAAGTCAGGGAACTTGTGTTGAAGGAGAACTAAAAGAACATTCCAAATCTAGATGGCAAGGGAAAATTTCAACCCAATTGAAAGGGACCTTTCGTCATCACGACAAGCTACAAGTCAGGGTCATATTAATTATCAACACCCGAAGGGGAACCTCTGCAGGAGACCATGAACAACTCCCATCTCAAAAGAAATGATGCCTAATTCTTTGAGGCTATAAAACAAGAAAATACAAAAAACAAAAAAATGTCCTAAAAAAGGGTCACCTTGATGAAAACCTAGCAAACAAAAAAATAAAAAATAAAAAAATCCAAAAAAATCAGAAAAGGGATTAAATAGTAAAGAGAAAAAAATTGTCCTCTAGTGAAAACCACTTCGGTGGCGCTTTGGGAAGTACCTTGGTGAAAACCTAGAAAAGAGGCGCCTTGTGTAAATAAGTGCCTTCTGTATACGCATAAAAATGGTCATGTCTATAATCCTGGCAATTAATTAAATATTTATTATTTAATTAGTTTTCTAAAATCCTCTACATATGATTAAATTTAATTAATTTAATTATATTGTTCATTCATCTTATTCTTCCTTCATAATTAAATAAATTTATTTTATTTAATTATTTTCATATTCCACTTAATTAATTAAATAAATACATTTTATTTATTTAAATTAATTATCATTGTTTGAATTTAAATTAAATCTTTTGATTTAATTAAGTTTAAATATTTCTCTTTCTTCTATTTTAAATTCTTCTTCTAATTAATTAAATATTTCATTTAATTAATTTCATAAAAGTGACTTAATTAAATAAACCTTATTTAATTAAAAGATCTTATGCTTTCTTTCTAAATCACAACTAGATATTTTATTATCTTCTATTTTCTTCTCATATCATAATTAAATATTTTATTTAAATATGAGATCTTGTGCTTTCTTCAAAAATCCTAATTAAAGCTTTCTTCTTATCACCAACTTTCTTCTGCTTTTAAAAGCTTAATTAAATATTTCATTTAATTAAGAAAAAGTTGAATTTCATCCACAAATAAATAATTGAATTTTTAATTCATTATTTATCAGCTTTTAAATCTTTCTTTTATTCTTTTAAAGAAAGATGATTTCTTATCTTCTTATCTTTTCCTCTTTCATAAAAATAGAAAAATCTTGTTTACAGGTTTTCTTCTATTTTCTCTTCAATCTCATCCATCTTCAACCATTTGATCTGTCAAGAATTATCATAACCATTGATCATATCAGCCAATCAGAAGCTTTTGAAAACTCTATAAATACAACCTCTCACAATTCATTTAGGGGGTTGATTCTTAAGTATCCTTACTCTGTCAAAATTATTCTTCAAATATTCTATCTTTCATCCATCATTCTCCTTCAAAACCTTTACCATATTGTTGTGCTGCAAAATTGAGCAACCAACATTCCTCCAAAAATCAACCTTCGAAATCTTGCATCCTTGTGCAGGTGGAGAAGAGCCATGGAGATTAATCAACACTAGTTTGAAAATCGGTTTGCACGTTCTTTGTTTACTATTTTTATTTTCATTCTAGTTTGTACTTCATGGTGCTTGATAGGATTTAATTTGTTTATTGTCTTCAATGCATTTGAACCTTTGATTTTATTGTTTACTTACCTCTTTATGTTCTGTTTTGATATAATGTCTTATTGGTGTGCTTGAATAGTATTTATTTACTTCATTATGCATATTATTTTCAATCACACATTTCTGGCGCCCACCGTGGGGCCCATGCCCCCATTTTAGACTTCTTTCTTGTAGGTTTTTCTTGCAGGTTTTTTTGCAGGTTTTCTGACATCCAACAGCGCATCTGGGAGATTCGAATTTTTTTCTTTTTGCAGGTACTTTGGCACATTTGAAGACTGTTTCAGCACATCTGGGAATTTCTGCCGCGCATATAGGAAACAGAGTGGTGCATATGGGCATTTCTGCAGAGCATATAGGAGTTTAGTTACCGCATATAGGATCATTAAGTGCATTCAAATTTGTTTCAGAAAATTAAAAAAAAAAATTGCATTTAGTTTAGCACATATAGGTTCTGTTATTGCGCATATAGGTTCCGTTTTAGAGCATATAGTCTCTGTTTTAGCGCATCTGGGAGTTTCTATAGTGCATTTAAGGTCTATTTTAGCGCATCTAGGAGTTTCTATAGAGCATTTAGTCTCTATTTTAGCGCATCTTAAAGTTTCTATAGAGCATTTAGTCTCTGTTTTAGTGCCTCTGGGAGTTTCTATAGCGCATTTAAGGTCTATTTTAGCGCATTTCAGAGTTTCTGTAGCGCATATGTGGTCTGTTTTAGCGCATCTGGCTCTTTTCTAACATTTGACAATTTTTACAATTTTTTGTAGTGCATCTGAGGGTTTCTGTCTTGCATCTAGGAGTTTCTGTAGTGCATATGGGGTCTGTTTTAGCGCATACAGGGTCTTTTTCAGCATTTTCATAGGAAATCTTAAAATGGCCATATCTTGCTCATTTTTTGGTCTTTTTCAGAGATTTTTTTTTTGAAATGGGGTATAATTTCATAATTTATCTAATGGTGTAATTTTTTACTAGATTTGACAAATTTATAGCTTTCAAATTCTCACATATTTGAAAAAAATTACTTGTTTTGGGATTTAATCACAATTTTGCTTCCATGCATGTGTTTCTTCTTGTCTTGGTGACTTGTTGGTGAATCATACAGAGCTGAAAAAGTGTTGAAATCAGTCACAACATCAATTTGGAAAGTGAAAATAACCAGGTGCACTTGTTTCATCCTTCATCTCTTAATCTTGTTTGTCACATCTTTCAATTTGGGACATAAAATCAAATCTTGTTTGATCACATTATTGCAATTGGATTAAAAAAAATATTGTCTTCCATCACATCTTGATTTGGGATCTAAAAAGAACGAGTGCTTCCTTGTTTTCTTCTAAACATTTCAATTTTTTTAAGGGAAATTAATCACTGTGAGCGTGAATCAAGTGTGTGTGTCTTCCAAAACACCTCACTTGGTTTGCTTTTGTCAAACCCTTTTTAGGAGGCCTGCTTAGAGAACACACCCCTCCAAGGGACGACCTCAATCTAAGTGAATCGAATGACACGCTTGTTTGGAAGTTGGAATCTTGTCACTCTGAGCTAAGCCTCAAAGAACTTTATACCTTTGGGAAGTGAAGGTGAAGGGTGGGTTACCCCTTTCTCCTAGCTTATTGGCAGAATTTTTCTTTCAAATCATTCCTTAGTCAACCTTGTGCAAACTATCTTGAGACTTAATTGGCCATACCCCACTTGACTAGTCATAGGGCTTGTTGATGTGTCTTTCATGTGTGCTTGTTTAATAATCATTACTACATTATTCAAATTTCAAAATTCAAACTTGCTTATGTGTCTTGCGTGAGTGATTTATGGTGTGTACATGTGTGATCATTCATTTAAATATTGCCAAATCAAGCTAAACACCAAACACATAAAGACAAGTCACTTTACATGTTCTTCCAACACATTCACATCATATCCAATTCATCCTAATCAATTCAAGTCATCCAATCTAATCATTCCACATCATCACCATCACCACTTGTCAAAATGGTCATAATCATAAACAAGCCCAATCCTAAACCTAAGCCTGAGATCATAATTCAAGGAGTCCCTTTCTATAGTCCAAATAATGAAACAAAACCAGAACCTAAAATTAGACTTCGAAGGGATTCTCCTTCCACCTCATACCAATCTAATCCATCCACTTCTTCATGTGTCAGTACCACATCAACCTATCAATCCACATCACGACAAACACATGTGAATTTAAGTCCACCTAGGTAACAAAATCAAGAGACTTTAAGTTCTAATGCAACCATTCACAAGGGGAACACTGATCTAGGTTATGTACTCTCAAAGTATATCATACCACTATATAGTAAAAATAAAAATCCTAAGCCAACGCCTTCCACCCCTACACCTCCAAAGGATGTGACCCAAGGGCTACAAGCAAGGAATCAATTGTCGCCATGTCATTCAACACATATACTTGAAGATACAAAAGATTCCTCAAATTCCATGCCAAGTCCTTCAAGTCAATCATGTCATCCACAACCCCTTGAGCCAATTCAAGAGTCTTTTGTCCTAAGTCCAAGTCACCCTCTTTCATGCTCCTATGTTGTTGATCATCAAGAACATGTCAAGTCTCTCCATGAGAAATTCCCTTCCACTTCCATTCAAGAAACCCAAGAGTTATATTAAGAGTCTACTCCCAAGCATGTGGAAACATCAAGCCCTAGTCCTAATCAAGATCAAATCATTTCATCCAACCTATCCATAATCTATATCGTTTTTATGATCAAGATGATATCCATAATGATGAAGAGCCTATCCATGAGTGACTTGATCTTATACCCATCCATGAGAAAGATATTCCAAATTCACCTCTACCTAGTCCTATCCATGATCTATCAACATCAACTTCCCTTGATGAGGCATATGCCTCCCAAGCCAACATAGAAGATCAAACAAACACCTTGGATCTAAGTGAACACAATTCTAATCAAGATCCTAATGATCCTCCATCACCCACTATTGACCCCATTGCAAGTCCTCCATCATATCCTATTGGTCTTTCCACCCTCATTCATGAATGTTCCTCCTTAGAACAACAAAAACCATTATCTTCCCTTGCTTCATCTTCTCCATCCAATAAGGAACTCATGTCTAGTGTTCCACCTACACCTAGTCTCATTGTCCATTGCACACTCCAAAACATGAACGAGATGTTTTGGAGCCCATCCATGTCAAAGTCCCTCCACGCTCTTATGAACTTGGACCTACACCCCAAGGACAACAACCTAAAGATGTTGGTACTTCCTCCATACATCCTAAGTCCACTTTCCATCATAAAGCCTATCATATCCCTAAAACATATGTTGCCATTCCCCCTCCATCATCCTACAAATGTCAAAAGAATGTGACCATACACCTTCCACCATCAAATTTTCCACCATTGCTTCCAACTCCTTATATCCCTCCTTCAACATTACTTCCACTTCTCCCAACACCTAATATCCCCATTATCCAATCCCCTTATCCCTCCATCCATAAATACCCTGACATTCCTAATCATGACCAACAAATGCACACATTGTATAAACATGAAGCTTCCACCCATTCTACCATATCCATGGGATTCAAAAGAAATAATTTCAATGCCTCTACCTATAAATTCAAAAATCCTAAGGGTTCTCATGCCTTAGGACATCAATACAAAAATTCAAATCAAAATACATCCAAAAAGGTATATAAGCTCATACCTCCAAAAGTAAAGACCAAAACTAAAATGGTTTGGGTACCTAAGAAAAAAGAAATCAAGTTAAATGAGGCATTCACATCACAAAAATCCCAACCATCCACTTCCATTCCACATTCTCATTCCATTCAAAAGTCTCAAATTCCTAAAACCCACAAGAAAAATAAAAATCATAAAAATACTGAGTCTATGTAGGTACCAAAAGCACTACACTCTCCACCTCCTAAGCAAACATCTTCATTGCTTCCTACACCCCATCCACATCAAAAGCTTCAACGTTTATCACAGTGTGTGCAACCATTGGTCATGGTTCCTTCCATTTCACAACAATCCCACATACCTCCATCTCCCCATCCTTCAACTACTATCCTACATATCTTCCCAACCACCTTTCTATGGTCCATGCTTTTGCATAAACCTATCATCCTCCCTACATAATCCACATCATCATCCACTATTCCCCATCCATTCTTGCATAAGCCTTTCATAATCCGTCATCTACCTAATCCATCCCTTTCATGTCATCTCTTACCAACATCTATGAGCATAATGAGCATTTGACATGGTCCATGCAATGACATCCATATCTAGTGGGACAATCACCTTTCATGCAACTAGACACTTGAGTCCATCCTATCCATATTCCCCTTCTCCTATCCAAAAAGACAAAAAAAAAAAAAGTAAAGTAAAGAGAAATCCCTTCGTCTAATGGTGAAAACCTGGTAAACAGGAACCTTAGATAAGTACCATGATGAAAACCTAGCAAATAGGCGGCATGTGTAGGTTTATCTTCTATGTCACTTACACTTGGGGGAACAATGTCTTATCTATCCAACCGATCATTTTCATATCATATCATTTCCATCCTACCTACCATCTTTAGCCATCATACATACCTATCAGATTGAGTCCACTTCATCCACCCTTCTTCTTTTGATCTTGATGAAGATATAGGGGCAAAATGTTGAAACATGCTTTGGATATCTTTTGATATACCTCATCCTTCCAAACAAGCTTATCATTGTCCTATTTCCATAAGCTTTGTCATGAAAAATCCTAAGTTTTGTACCTAGAATGGGGCATGTTATTCCTATGCAACATAGTCTTTGGAAATCACATCCTTGCTCTCTTATGATGCATACATCCATTTCATTCACTATGACTTATCCTTTCCATCCATCCATATATCATGAGCCTTTTATTCCTTATCCCATCACCCCACCCTTTCATCCATCAATCCCCTTCCCCTTGCACCTAGACTTGGTTTTCCCCTTGTCATTGGTATCTAGCACAAAGGCTACTCAAATTTTCATCCTTTGACACCTCCAAATATTCTCAAAAATGCAAAAAAATCAACACATTTCAAAAATGCAAAAAAATCAAAACATTTCAAAATTCCAAAAATAAAAACATTTCAAAATTCCAAAAAAATCAAAACATTTCAAAAACAAAAAAAAAATCAAAAAAATCAAAATATCCCCAAAAATCCAAAAAAAAATCAAATATCCAACAAAAATCCAAGCAATAAAATCATTTCAATCACATCAATTCTTTTATCCAATCATTCAACCATTCCACCAAATCAATCATCTTCGTCAAAACCATTGCAACCAATCCACTCAATCACAATCATTCCAATCAAATCAATTCTTGAATTAAATCAATCGATTATCTAATCAAATCACTTCAACCTGAATTATTCCAATCACATCAATTCTTCTATTCAATTCATCACATCCTATCATCCAATCAATCATCATATCATTACAAATAGTTTCTTCAAATCAATCAAATCATCTTCAATCATTCCAAGCAATAATCCAAATGCAATTCAATCCTTAATCCATACCAATCAAGTCAATCAATCTTGTCAAATTATCCAATCACATCCTTTGGTCTTGATCCTAATCTTGTCGTAAACCCAATCAACCAATCAACCAATCAATTATCATCATCCTTGTGTTGCTCTAGGGATATAGCACTTCCCAACAATGACAACACTATCAACATAATCAATCAATCAATCAATCAATGGTTTACAGCTTGACAGGGGAAATTCCTTGTTTGTTTTTGTATCATTTGTGCATGCTTGCTTGCTTGCTTGTGTGTGTTATCATTTTATCTTGCATTTGTATCAAATCCATATCATTCCAGTTAATATTCATATCTTGTGTGTGTTGGAATATCTTTTTGCATTATCCTTTGCATCTAAGGTCACATAATACCTTTTGTGCATTAGGAATTTAATGCTCTAAGTTTACTTCCTCATACATCTAGACAAGGTTGTATTACACTGGGGCATGAGACACATCGTCACCTTGGTCCTTATACCTTGGTGCATAACGTCTAGTGCTATATCAAACATCATGGTTGCTCACTTTCATTGCAGCATAGCGCATCCTCTCATCTCCTTCATCCACATTCTCTCTTGCATCATTCAACTTATCCCTCCTTTATCATTTCATTTCATTTCGAGAGAATACCCGTGTTTGTCCAACCCACCTATCCTCTTGAGGGGGCATCATCAATATCAAAAATCAGAAACATATTAGCGGCAATTTTTTTTATTTTCTTTGAAGCAATGTGTTTCACACATCACTTCAAAGAGGGGCAAAATTTATACGCATAAAAATGGTCATGTCTATAATCCTGGCAATTAATTAAATATTTATTATTTAATTAGTTTTCTAAAATCCTCTACATATGATTAAATTTAATTAATTTAATTATATTGTTCATTCATCTTATTCTTCCTTCATAATTAAATAAATTTTATTTTATTTAATTATTTTCATACGTCCATTAATTTAATTAAATAAAATAAATACATTTTATTTATTTAAATTAATTATCATTGTTTGAATTTTTATTTTTTATTTTTTTATTTTTTTAGACTGCAGGATCATTGTTTGAATTTAAATTAAATCTTTTGATTTAATTAAGTTTAAATATTTCTCTTTCTTCTATTTTAAATTCTTCTTCTAATTAATTAAATATTTCATTTAATTAATTTTGTAAAAGTGACTTAATTAGATAAACCTTATTTAATTAAAAGATCTTATGCTTTCTTTCTAAATCACAACTAGATATTTTATTATCTTCTGTTTTCTTCTCATATCATAATTAAATATTTTATTTAAATATGAGATCTTCTGATTTCTTCAAAAATCCTAATTAAAGCTTTCTTCTTATCACCGACTTTCTTCTGCTTTTAATAGTTTAATTAAATATTTCATTTAATTAAGAAAAAGCTGAATTTCATCAACAAATAAATAATTGAATTTTTAATTCATTATTTATCAGCTTTTAAATCTTTCTTTTATTCTTTTAAAGAAAGATGTTTCTTATCTTCTTATATTTTCCTCTTTCATAAAAATAGAAAAATCTTGTTTTCAGGTTTTCTTCTATTTTCTCCTCAGTCTCATCCATCTTCAGCCATTTGATCTGTCAAGAATTATCATATCCATTGACCATATTAGCCAATCAGAAGCTTTTGAAAACTCTATAAATACAACCTCTCACAATTCATTTAGGGGGTTGATTCTTAAGTATCCTTACTCTGTCAAAATTATTCTTCAAATATTCTATCTTTCATCCATCATTTTCCTTCAAAACCTTTACCATATTATTATGCTGCAAAATTGAGCAACCAACATTCCTCCAACAATCAACCTTTGAAATCTTGCATCCTTGTGCAGGTGGAGAAGAGCCATGGAGATTAATCAACACTAGTTTGAAAATCGGTTTGCACGTTCTTTGTTTACTATTTTTATTTTCATTCTAGTTTGTACTTCATGGTGCTTGATAGGATTTAATTTTTTTATTGTCTTCAATGCATTTGAACCTTTGATTTTATTGTTTACTTACCTCTTTATGTTCTGTTTTGATATAATGTCTTATTGGTGTGCTTGAATAGTATTTATTTACTTCATTATGAAAGAACATCAGTCAATTGAGATCACTACAAGGGCGACTTCATTCCATCAGAAGATTCATTGCACAATTGGCTGACAAAATTCTACCGTTCACACATCTCCTACATAAGAATATTCCTTTTAGATGGGATGACAAATGTGAAATGGCATTTCAACAAATCAAGCAGTACTTGATGAACCCTCCAGTTCTAGTACCACCAAATCCAGACAAACCATTGATCTTATACATTGCTGCAACCAACACATCTCTGGGGGCATTATTAATACAAGAAGACCATGAAGGGAAAGAATGTGCAATCTATTACATCAGCAGAACACTAACAAGTCATGAACTCAACTATACTTTCATTGAGAAGGCTTGTTTAGCAGTAGTCTTTGCTTCACAGAAATTTTGACATTACATGCTAACTCATACAATCAATCTTATTTCAAAAATTGATCCACTCAAGTACCTACTCAGTAAAGCATCACTAACAAGAAGGTTAGCAAAATGGGTTATGATTTTGCGTGAGTTTGACATCCACTACATTGATCGCAAAGCAATCAAGGGACAAGTTATTGCTGATCAACTAGCAGACACTACTCTACAAACAGAGCACCCCTTACACATTGAATTTCCAGATGCTGATGTTTTCACTGCAAAATCTAAGCAGCTATGGTCCTTATACTTTGATGATTCTTTTACTCAACATGGATCGGGGGTAGGCATTCTCTTTGTCACCCCTCAAGGACATACCATTCCTCGGTCATATAGGCTAATGTTTCCATGCACCAATAACAGAGTCGAATATGAAGCACTAATCACCAGACTAAAGACAGCATTGGAATGGAGGATTACCGAGCTACAAGTTTATGGTGACTCACAGTTAGTCATTAACCAAATCAATAATGATTATCAGACTAAAGATGATAAATTGTTGCCATACAAGAAGATGGTCGATGACTTCAAGAAGTACTTTGTGGACATCCAGTTCACACAAATTCCAAGGCTCGATAACAAAGCAGCTGACCCTATGGCTATGATCGCATCATTGGTACAACTTCCAATAAAACAGACTCGCTATGAATTTCTGGTGGAACAATTATTTACACCTATTTATGACACACCCGAAAGCCAAGTTATCTGCCATTTGGTAGGATCCGATTCACCCTAATATGGTAAGATTTATGCCTACCTAAAAGATGACATTTTACCACCTGACTTATCCCATAACCAAAAACGTAACTTTATCTGACAATCCTCTCGCTATACCCTTATCGTTGACACCCTTTATCGCCGTGGTCTTGATGGTACTTTACTACAATGTCTTGAACATGACAAATCCGACAAAGCTTTACAAGAAGTTCATGGGGGCATTTGTGGTACTCATTCGAGTGGACTAACCTTATCCAAAAAATTGATTATAATGGGTTACTATTGGCCTACAATGGAGAGGGAATCATTCACTTCTGTTAAAACATGCTCAAAATGTCAGATTCATGGGAATCTTATTCATGCTCCTACACAAGAACTTCATTCGTTCACACCAACCTGGCCATTTTCTCAATGGGGGTTAGATCTAGTAGGGAAAATTCATCCTTCATCCTCAAATGGGCATAAGTTCATCATCACGGTGACATAATATTTCACTAAATGGATTGAGGCAGTACCTCTCTCTAAAGTCACTGGAAAACAAATTTCATCCTTCATACTCAACTACATTATTTGTCGATATGGTATTCCTAATGCCATTATTACAGATAATGGTCAACCTTTCAAGAATTAGGATGTTGATGAACGTTGTGAAAGATTCCATATTCAGCACAGATATTCAACACCCTACTATCCACAAGGGAATGGCCAAGTAGAGGCCTCAAACAAGACTATACTAAAGATTTTGAAGAAGACCGTCAATGATTCAGGGAAAGATTGGCATGTTCAACTCAAACCCGCCTTGTGGGCTTATAGAACTAGTGTCTGAATGCCAACAGGAGCAACACCTTTTGCCCTTGTCTATGGAGCAGAAGCCATATTGCCTTTAGAGGTTGAAATACCTTCATTAAGAGTATCACTGAAAGGTCTCATAACAGATGATGAATACAGAGTTTCCCAACTACAAGAGTTAGAACTTTTAGATGAAAAGAGACAGAGAGCAGCTGACCATTTGAAAGCATATCAACAGATGATGTCTCGCAGCTATAATCACAAAGTAAAACCATGTAACTTTCAGGTGGGTGATCTAGTTCTGAAAGAGAACCCACGCAATCAACAAGACAGAGAAAAGAAAGGAAAGTTTGAACCAAATTGGCTAGGCCCTTACGTGGTTATTGAAGTGTATGGTTCGGGAGCATACAAGTTATCAACGCCAGAAGGAGACCTGTTTGATGAACCCATCAATAGCATGCATCTCAAGAAATATTATGTTTAAGTTAGCTATCATCATCCAGAAAAAGTTTAGAAGAAATACAAAAAAAGCAGAAAAAGTCCTAAAGAAATACAAAAGCAGTAGAAAAATGCAAATTTTTTTAAAAAAGTGTCAGGGTGAAAACCTGGCAAACAGGCAGTCTATTGACAGAAAAATATGAAAAAATAAAAAAGAATTCAGAAAAATGCAATAAAAACAGATAGTGAAAATTTGGCAAACAGACGCTATCTGTACCTCTCCATCTATTAGTTCCTGTTTTGTACTTTGGCTCTTTAGCTTTCCTTTTTCCACATCTTTTTCACATCTTAGGGTTATTATCGCATCATCCTGTCATCATTTGCCTAGAGTGATGAAATGTCTTACCATGGCTTGATCATTGTACATATTCCTTTTCGCAAGCTGTGTCAATAAACGAGGCAAACACTCAACTGGGGGCACTTAACTTTCATAGCATGCTAAGACAGCTGAACAATATCATACGATCCAATCATGCAAACAAACAACCAACTCACACGAAACTTTATCCGATCATGAAACACTTTTCAGCAGATACCATATCATTGTCTATTGGATGATCCAAATATCTGAATAATGTATGAAATAACAGTATTACATGATTGACCAAAATTTGTTTTCTTTTTCGATATCATAACTCTGGAGCACACTCGATGATGTCCTAAACTAGAGTGGCAAAGAACAAGAATGATTTTTCTTTGTCTGCTATCTTGAGGTTAACAATCAATCTGATTCAAATATGTCACAAGACATACCAAAGCAATATCATCGATGACAGTTCCATATTTGCATCAGAAGGGTGGTTAATCTTTGTCTTTTTACACAAGAAATTCTTAGGTCATCTTGGTTCAATTATACCTCGATGCTTGTGTTCGCTTGGTATATTAAAAATCATGAAAGTTGTACTTAGGTCATCATTGGTGCTAATTCCCCCTCTGATGCTTGTACATACTTCCAACATATTAAATGCTCTATGATGATTCAAGAAGGCTTATAACAAGCTCAACAAATTGGTTAATTTCATTTAGTTGCATATTTGTTAGATCATTGTATATATCTGCATATTGGATTCACACCAATGTTTTGAAAGGCTGAATGAAAACATTGACGGTTGTCATGTAGTTTTGAACTCTTTGTGGAGGACATTTGGACATCTCATTCATTCATTCTCATTTTATCATTATCATTACCATTCTCATTTCTCCTTCATTCATTTTATCATGTCATTACCATCATCATTCTCATTTATCATTCATTCATTTTATCATTTTATCATTATCATCATCTATCTCATTTCTCATTCATTCATTTTATCATTTTATCATTATCATCATCTTTCTCATTTCTCATTCATTCATTTTATCATTTTATCATTATCATTACCATTCTCATTCTCATTCATTCATTTTATCATTTTATCATTATCATTACCATTCTCATTTATCATTCATTCATTTTATCATTTTATCATTATCATCATCTTTCTCATTTCTCATTCATTCATTTTATCATTTTATCATTATCATCATCTTTCTCATTTCTCATTCATTCATTTTATCATTATCATTACCATTCTCATTTCTCATTCATTCATTTTATCATTTTATCATTATCATTACCATTCTCATTTCTCATTCATTCATTTTATCATTATCGTTACCATTACCATTCTCATTTCTCATTCAATCATTTTTATCATTATCATTTTATCATTTATCATTTACTATTATTTATCATCATCATCTCATATCATTTCATTCATCTCATATCATTTCATTCATCATCACATTTCCATTTTCATTACATAAACATTACCACACAACTCATTTATCTTTTCATCATTATCATTATCAGTATCACATTCATTATCTACCATTTCCATATCATAATTTCATGATGCATTTCCTACACACACTATTCATTTTTGCATTTGCTACAAAAATTCAAAAATCAAAAAACTCATATATACATCATCGCAAATCATTGCATCTACATCATCCATTCACATCATATCATTAGATCATCCTGCATCATAAGATTAGTCCGCAAAAACAATAAACACATATCAAAATCCATCTCATATCCTACATGCATAAAAGTAACGTCCATATCACATTACAAATGCACAAACATATCATCATCAAAATCATCACCGCTGCATATCATCGCTCATCAAAATAATATAAATGTCCAATGTCCAATGAAACTACAAAGTTTAAAACATGATACATGAGATATGATCAAAACTCAATATACATGCCCTGCATATGTGCAAAACTATATCAGTCCCAAACACTAGCTGGTAGATGCACCTGAAGGAGCTGGTCTGAAAGGAGGTGGCCTGCCACTAGTCCCTGCATCAGGATCCCATCGAGGCCCTATAACCTCTCTGCCATGTGTCAACGTCTATGATCAGGTCCTCATCCTGCTATGTGATCGGGGATAAGGCTCTCGCCGCTCGGGAGGGCATAACTCCTCATATCAAACTCTATAGTACTCAGCCTCTCTGGCTACCTCAAATCCCTCTGCAATGGCCTCTCGTAATGAGGTACTCTCTATGGTACCCATAAGTCTCTGTGCCACACCCTCGGCCTCCAGTGCCCGCCGTCTAAGGGTATCCCTCTCTACTACCAACTGTGTCACCTGGGAATCAGCGGTGGGCATCTGAGCCTGTACCTATGCCTGAGCTTGAACCTGTGCCTATGCCTGAGCCTGCATCTGTGTCTGGGCCTATGCAAGTTGTGCCCGTAACTGCACTATCACACTCTGAGCCTGAGCTAGCTGACTCTGTAGCTGTGCCTATTGTCCCTGAAAAGTCTACCCCTAATCCTGTAATGCATCTATCTGTGCCTGCTGAGACGAGGATGACACCCTAATCACTGTCTGTGGTCTACCACTAGATCTGGCTCGCCGTAGAATCTACGCTCTGCCCAGACTATCCAACCTCTGCTGCCTCTCCTCATCCCCATCATCCCCATCATTCCCGTCATCTAAACTATCCTCCTCCCCTCCATCTCCGCTCTCCTCCCCTCCATCTCCGCTCTCCTCACTCTCCTCTCCCTCATCCTCTCCTCTGCCCATAGCCTACTCTCCACCGGCCACATCCCCCTGTATCCCTGCCCCTAGCTGTGGCGCTACCTCAATCGCCCATGGCTCATCTGGCACTGTAAATCATGGAAATAGATGCGTATGAAAGTACTGTGCATAATCATCCGTCATCCCTGCATCCTGCATCTCTGGCCTGTCTGTCCATACCTCTGGCTATAAGGTAGAATACTCTATATATGCTGCCTGGTATCCAATGCATGGCCCCCATCTTGGATCACCCTTGCACCGCCCATAATGAGCAATGCCCTGGGGCATACCCTGTGTAAATCCAAACTGTCTAAGGACCCGTAATGCCAGAAATCTCTCAATAATAAAGGGAATCCTCCCTATTAGATATCGTGGTCTGCAAACAAAAGGCATCTCTAGGTGATCAGTCGCCCATGCCTCACAATCCATGTAGGGTCTCCATATCACTACATCAATGTCATCCAAAACTCGTCGCCAATACTCTACCTTGCCCAACTTTTGCTGGACAATGACACTAGAATATGCATACACATAGGGCCTCCCTGCTGGCCTATCTCTCATGCAAAGTGGTCTCGTGACTGCAATGTGCTCCCATGCCCATATCTGTAGAAGCGTCACTCCACTCGCCAAGCTAGTAGATCCTCTGTAAACAACCTGATGGAGATCATGATACATGTCGGCCAATACACAGCTCCCCCAGGCAAACCTCCGTGGCTGTGTCACCAACCACTCCAGCATCCTACCCCATCCAATGGTGAATCCCTTTGACCGATGGTCCGGTCCAAGGAACCCTCCGATAAATGTAGCCAATACAGCAACTAAAGCTGGATACCTGCTGAAATCCTCCCAGTCTCTCCAGTAACCACATATGCTTGGATCGCCACATATCCGTCATAGTGCCTCGGTCCCACCAATCTCCTTGTGGTCATAAACCACAAGGGCACCCACAACTGGGATCCCAAGAATCTTGTACACATCCTCGGGTGTCACACTCATCTCACTAGTCGGCAGGTGAAAGGTGTTATGCTCCGAGTGCCATCTCTCTGCCAAGGCAGTCAACAGTCCCCTATTGGCCCGAATGCCTCGCGGCATCGCCAACAAGGGTCCCAATCCACAATCTTCTATCAACTGTAACTCGGTAGGGGTAAGCTCTCCTATCCACTCCCAACATAGTGGGAACCGCTCTCTAATCTAGAGGCTTTTAAAAGCCTCCTATTTTGTTTGACCATCACAATGGACACTTTAATCAGACTCATATCATGTGATCTATCTATCCAACAAATCCTATCACTGACCCATACCAAATGCTACATCAATCTATCTGAATATCAAATCAATCTACTCTATCATCATTTACTATTTGTTTTTCTTTTTAGGAAAGAAAATTTATCAACCCACATATCATCTTCTATTTGTACTTCAATCATGCATGCAAATTTATATCCTCATTTTACTATTTGGTTTCTATCGCAGAAAGCAAATTTATCAACTATCTACTCTTTGTTTTTCAATCGTGAGAAGCAAAGTTATCAAACACACATCAATCAATCAATCAAATTACTCTTTGTTGATTCGTCACAAAGTTATCAGCTATCTACTCTTTGTTTTCTATCTTGGAAGCAAATTTATCAGTTCTCTATCAGATTTTTCTATCATATCAACATGATGGTACTACAATTCATCTATCTATTGACTAAGGAAGCAATTTAAAACATCATTTTTCATCACACAAGTGTTCTATGAAATTTTTCCTAAATGTGCTATTCTATTGCCCATATGCGCTAAAACACAAATGTGCTAAAGTTTTTCTCATATGCGCTAAATTGTTTCCTCGATGCGCTAAAACTAGGGATGCGCTATTCTATCCTATGGATGCGCCACTCTAACTCTCATATGTGCAACTCTATCAATTGCAAACCCTAGCCCTAGATGCGCAATTATGTGCCCTAGATGCGCTACAAGATCAACCTAGCCGATTCTAACCTAGATGCACTACTCTCTATCGGATGCGCTAAAGGATCAATTTTTACCCTACTCCTATATGTGCTACGAAATTTTCTATATGCACTAAGAAATTTGTTGAATGCGCTAAAATGTGTGAAAAAAAACTGAATCTGACCCAAAAACATTTTTAAAATCAATCCAAGATGCAAAATTCAAAAACATAAACGATTGGAATCACTCACTGGTGGTCCATACGCAGCTGGTCTTTGGTATCGGCGCGCTCGCTCGAATCTATGCCTGTGCAAGGGGATCTCCATTTCGCCAAGTCACTATCAGAGCTCACTTTTTACTGTAGCAGCAGGGTGAAAATGACACTTCATTTTACCCCTTTTACCTTATAAGGGTCTTTTAGGGTGGAAGTTAATGGCATTTTCCATTTCTTTTCATATTATTTTTCACCAGGCCATTACAAACATCATCTATCAGGATTTAAATCACTGTTTCCCTACCATTCTCGATATCATCTTCCGTGATTTACCTCTCGAGGGGGCATCATCGACATCAAAAATTAGAAACATATCAGGGGCAAAAAAAAAATTATTTTCTTTGAAGCAATGCGTTTCACA
This sequence comes from Sequoia sempervirens, assembly GCA_007258455.2. Lineage (NCBI taxonomy): Eukaryota > Viridiplantae > Streptophyta > Pinopsida > Cupressales > Cupressaceae > Sequoia > Sequoia sempervirens. Next base: position 19,150 of record VDFB02311003.1, on the reverse strand, counting down.
CATCACTTCAAAGAGGGGCAAAATGTATACACATAAAAATGGTCATGTCTTTAATCCTGGCAATTAATTAAATATTTATTATTTAATTAATTTATCTAAAAGTCCTCTACATATGATTAAATTTAATTAATTTAATTATATTGTTCATTCATCTTATTCTTTCTTCATGATTAAATAAATTTATTTTATTTAATTATTTTCATACGTCCACTTAATTAATTAAATAAATACATTTTATTTATTTAAATTAATTATCATTGTTTGAATTTAAATTAAATCTTTTGATTTAATTAAGTTTAAATATTTATCTTTCTTCTATTTTTAATTCTTCTTCTAATTAATTAAATATTTTATTTAATTAATTTCATAAAAGTGGTTTAATTAAATAAACCTTATTTAATTAAATATCTTTTGCTTTCTTTCTAAATCACAATTAGATATTTTATTTAATTGTAAAATATTCTGAAATCTTCTCATATCATAATTAAATATTTTATTTAATTATGAGATCTTTTGCTTTTTTCAAAAATCTTGTTTAAAACTTTTTTCTTATCACAAACTTTCTTCTACTTTTAAAAGCTTAATTAAATATTTCATTTAATTAAGAAAAAGCTGAATCTCCTCCACAAATAAATAATTGAATTTTTAATTCATTATTTAACAGCTTTTAAATCATTCTTTTATTCTTTTAAAGAAAGATGCTTTCTTATCTTCTTATCTTCTTATCTTCTTCTTTGTCATAAAAATAGAAAAATCTTGTTTTCAAGTTTTCTTCTATTTTCTCTTCAGTTTCATCCTTCTTCAACCATTTGATCTATCAGGAATTATCACAACCGTCAATCAAGACAGCCAATCAGAATCTTTCGAAAAACTCTATAAATACCTATGTGAATCCAAGCATTGGTAATGGGAAATTAATTAGAGTACATGCATTTAATTCATTTAGTATTCTCATATCATAGCATCATGTTTATTTCAATCATCTTAGTCTTATTTCATATCATAGCTTAATCTTGCATCATGCATCATATTTGAATCTCATTCTTTAGGAAGACAGTTTGTTGACCCTAGCCATACAAATCTGAGAGCAAAAGCTGGAATCAACAAAAACACTCAAGATATAGGACAATAGGACGACAATCGAAGTGGAATATTGAGTTTGCATTTACTTACCTCTTTATTTTCTATTTTGATATAATGTCTTATTGGTGTGCTTGAATAGTATTTATTTACTTCATTATGCATATTATTTTTGATCACACACCTTCCATCCACCAGGATCCTCACAGCTTGTTCCACATCACCCATCCATCACACTTCCACCATCCATCCATCATGCTTCCATCACCCATCCATCACACTTCCATCACCCATCCATCACACTTCCATCATCCATTTATCTCCACCCATCCCTCATCTGTATCCATATCATAGCTTGGTCCTATGTTCGTGTCATGATCCCTCCTAGTACTACTCAACCCATTCTCAAGGTTAGTTTGTCCTGCATTTATCAGAGTAGTCTATTGCATCATGTTGGGGGCATGTTCTCTTTGGATCAAATTCGTGTATATTATAGAAGTATTCCTAAAATAAAAAAATCCAAAAACATCATAAAATTAGAAAAATCTAAAAAAAATCATAAAATCAAAAAATCCAAAAACATTCAAAACATATAAAAATCCAAAAAAAGGTCAGAAACAGAGTCATTTTATCGAACTACATCATCTCTAAGCTTTGAACATGGGGAAAGTTGATCTTTGATCATCGCTCGAGACACTTAGGTCAGTCCTTTAGGAGTCCACCATAATAAACTGGCAATCCATTTGTTCATATCTCATCAATAATAGAATCTATGTCAGTTGAACTACGTAGTCACTATGTGTATAATGCAGGCAAGGCTCATCTTTTTATCATCCCCCAAGGCCCCTAGGATAGGTCTTTAGGCTAGTGTCTTGGTCAAAATCTCTAAAAACCCCAAAAAAATTGGAAATTTTGAAAATTAATTCATTTGCAAAATCTTGAAAATACCAAAAACAACTTCAAAAACATCCAAATATTTGAAAAAATTCATCCGCCCCATCTCACTTTTACTCACAATAAATATCACTCATAATAAATGGTCATCACCCTCAACCTTTGGTAAAACAATAAAAAACAAGTCTAGAAAATCAAATGTGAAAGCTTAAGCATCAAGTTCTTAAGCCTAGCTCAATAAGTAAACAAGTTGTTCAAATCTTTGTGTCCATATCCTATCATCCAATCAGTCCCAAATTAATCATATGATAACATCATTTCATAGGATGCATCCTTCCTACAATGGACATCATCATCAGGCATTACCGTAGTTTTGTCTTGGCTAGTGGTATTGAAGAACATTAGCTTGTTTGTTTACTTTATCTTTGTCTTTTTTGACTTATCTTATTGTGCTTTCAATGACCTCTCGATGATGTCCAAACAAAAGAAATTATAGAGAAAGGAATGGGGCGATGATCATTATCTTTTTTTCTGTTGTACTTGTTGGATATGCTTGTAATTTAACCTTGGTCATGCATGCTTTGTTTTATTTGTAAGGAGGGTATTTTAGGTGTCTTGTTGACCACATAGGAAGGCCTGCCTTTCTATATTTTGGTCTAAGATGTTTGAAATATCTAAACTATAGTCTAAATAAGGTTTCGTACACCAAGTGTGAATAGGAGTACTCTTATCTGATTGTTGAGTCAAATTCCATCACACTAGGTGCACCGCTATCCTAGTTCTTTATACCTTGATGCATTGTGCCTATGTGTATTATCAAACATAAGGTAAATAGCCCATTTAAAGTCCCTATTCCTGGTAAGCAAAACATCATCATCATCATCATCATCATCATCATCATCATCATCATCATCATCATCATCATCATCATCATCATCTTTTGACTTGTTAGATTCTCTTCTTTCTTTTATCTTCTTTTTTTGCTAACATGGTACCATGATAGTTAATCACAAATCATCACCATTGCATCCATCTTGCATCCACAAACCATTAGCATATTGCACATCATATCATGACATATAGGAAATATTGATCATCTCACATGCATTGCATTTTTCATCATTGCCTAATATAGATTGGTTATTCTAAGAAGCTCATAAACCATACATTTTCATTCATTACATAAGCATAAAGGAATCATCACATTGGCGTTGTTAACTCATATCATGTACATCATCAAAGAATTCATTGCATCATCCCATATATATCATAATACCATACATTTGCATCCATTACATAATCATATAACATCACATACATATCATTTGTTTGCATCATCATATGAGCATTATTATACCATGAACACCATATCATGCCATATAAATAAACACCATCATTAAATGCATCACCACATGAGACATCATTATAAAAATTCATCATCACATCATATCATGTGCATCATCATAACATCCATAAATGCATCGCCATATCATACATAAGAAAGATAATAAAAAAAGAAGAAAAAGATTGCAACTCATACATTTTATCATCATCATCCATTAAGTGCATAATATGGATTTGTTAGTCTAAGTGTTCACATGTCATAAAATTTGTACATCATCATAAAAGTGCATAGAAAATATACTGAGAAAATAAATGCATCCATAAATCACTACATCATATCATAACATTATATAACATCACATAGAATCATCACATGACATCATATAAAATACATCGCATTGCATCACATATATACCATCGCATATAGAAAGTAAAAGCATCCATCAATAATGCATAAATAGAATAGAGAACATCATACATTAGATCAAATCATCTCATATCATGTAATATATCATCAAAATAATAATACACTGTCATGGTAGAAGGGATCGAGATCAAGTGTATAGTACAATTAATACAAGTACAATCATCCACTAGGCTATCAAAAATGAGCCCATGGATCTCAAAAGAATAGTAAAAGAGCTAGCGCTACTGGCTACTCCCCATGCTCCTTTGGAGGCCTATATCCTGTCTGCTGCAAATAATCTGGGATCTGTGCTACCTAAGGTACAACCTAGTGGTAATGCACATGATAATACTCAACCTCTTAGACAACCTCCCTATATGCTTGCATAGATACTATGCTCTGAGAGGAGGATGCCAGCATACTCTCTAACTACTATCTCTGGCCCATCTCCTATATAGCCTATAGCTCGACAGCTTTCTGATGTTGGAAAGCTTGATCTCGCTCGACTATCAAGGTCAAGACCTGATGTCTCACTTGGTATCTCTATGTGGTCAACACCTGTATCTGAGCTTGAAGCTATAATATCTAACCATCCTTAGGGTCTGGCTATGGTAGTGGCTCGATGGGTGGCTAGTCGTGGTGACCATCTCTAGGTGGGGTCCTCTGCCTATCCTAGTCCTAGTGACAATCCATGGGCTGATCCTAATTCCCATCCCTCTGCCCCCTGTCTTGCTCAGGCTACTGCACTGGCTACTACAGAGGTGTACCATCTCCCACTCTACCTTTTCCTTTGTCACCATCACCATCCCTACCTTTTCTGCCTTCTTGACCCCGCCCTAGCCCTGCTAACTAGCCTCTTAGTTTCCTTCACAACAATAGTGCTCTAGGTACTATCAATCAAACCAGCAGTCAAAACCAATCTCTATAGGCATGTTTCATCCCCGAATCTACCTATACCTAATCATAAGTCCATGGTCTTGTCACCTGCTGCATGAAAAATTGTACTACATCTATTGCTTGGATTGTCTAATCCCATGTTGTCTCCCTCGTAGTAAGTGCAAAGATAGCCATGTATTGGTCATTAAGATGGTCCTAAGCATCTCTAAATTGTCAGGCCAGATGGTCTAGTAGATATCTCTCAATCATCGCATGCTCATGGCCCTACATTAGATGGTCCTACTTGGAAAAAAAGAACTGATATACATCATCGTACCAGGTTGACATACCAACATAAGGTCTCCAGGTGAAAACTGTCATCTCATCGATGACCCTCCTCCAGTGCCAAATGCATGCTACTCCTGTATGTGAAAATGTCAGTGCACCCTTGTATCTCCAGATAACTAAGTCATCTGGCTCCATATCAACTAGTATTACTATTACGAGGCGGAGCATTGCAATGTGCTCCTAGGCCCAAATGTGTTGTAGTGTGAATCCTGATTCGATAGCCCAATGATCATAGTAAGAAAACTCATGAAGATCATGGTATAGGGAGGCCAATACCACTGGCCCCTAGGAAAAGCACTCTCTCCATTGGAGCATCCGCTCCCAAGCAAGTCCCCATCCTAGAATGAAGTATCAGCCACACCGATTTGGTGTCACGAGTCCCAAAATAATAGCAGCAACGATCAATTAGAAAGACAATACCTAACCTTTGTACCGTTGTAGCTCAATCTGTCCCTTCGATAAAATGATCTCATCTAGGCCCATAATGTCAAAGCATTTGTCTCTCTCAACATCCACATCATAGATAACTCACTCTCCATTGATAGGAAAACAAAAAATGTGCCACATGTTCTCCAAGGTCACTATGGCCTCGCTTGTAGGAAGGTGGAATGAAGATGTCTCGCTGTGCCAGTGCTCTGTTAATGATATCATCATGCCTAGGTTCCTCCTAATAACTGGGGCATAAGTGACGTGCCATAAGCCAATCGCTTCTAAGTGCTCCTGGAGGACCTTGTGCAAAGGAGGATCCTGGCTCAATCTACTCAAAATGGAAGACCTATGCTCATGAGAATGGACCGACTCCATGTCCTCCTGCATTAGGAAAGTCACTGCGTCAAGTTTCGTAAAAAATTGAGATCTTGTTTGAAGTTCGTGCAACCAAAACACTAAATGTGTCGCTATTCGCATATGCATCATTGTTTGTAACTTCTAAAATATGCCGCTTGAATCCTAAAGGTCTCAAACTCCACCGTCGTGGCATAGTTTGAAAGTGACCTAGTTTAACCCCCTGAGCCTAAATTTCAAATGGTACCACTACAATGCTATATGCAAGTGCAATGTAGTTTGAAGGATAAACCATAATTCTAAAATAAGTCACCATAGTGCAACTCTCATCAACGGTGTAGTTTAGGCCCATGCAATGTTGATTTGAGGTTTTTAATGGCACTATATAGTAATGGTTGACTTTGTTGACTTCTAAACCCTAATAAATGCACTCAAAAATTGAAAAACAAAGTCGGGACACAATGACTTGCCACTTGTCTGGTGTTGGGAACCCTCTAGAACATTCGCAAATGCTCAGAAATATGTCATGGAAGCACCTATTGTGCCATCTCAATCAATGCTTAGAGCTCAAATCACAGGAATGTCAAGAGGCTAAGTGTGCAAATGAATTGGAAGTGGCCCCTCGAGGCCTATTTAAGCCTAAAAGTTAGGGTTTTTTTACACTGATTAGCTGTCCAGCTAGGGTTTTAGACCCCCGAGCCTATTTTTTCCCAACTGAGGGTCATTTTGCATTGTTTTTTCATGTTTTTGCACATTTTTGGCATCCTGGAGCATTTTTGGACCCGTCGGGCACCTTGTCCTCTTTTTCACAAGATCACCCAAAAAATTGAAATTTTCTTCTGATCTCTCAAGGGGGCAGTATAGCAGCATGTTTCTTCTCACCGTGGTAGCAATGGGGCATTTAAAAAAAAATTAAAAAATTGAATTTTGATCATGGCAATTTATTCTTTGAACCAATGCAGTAGGTACTTTGCTTCAAACAAGGGCAAAATGTAGACATGGAAAATATACTGATTACACTTGATCCTAATTACCAACACCACTTCATCTTGAATAATATCCTTTAATAATAATTTAATTAAATATCCCTTTTTTGATTAAATTTATCGCATTCCACCTCTTAATTAAATAAATCATTATTTACCTAATTAAGTCATCATCTCCTATTGATAAAACAAATCATTTTATTTAGTTAATCCTCTAGTATCCCTCTAATTAAATAATTCACTTTATTTTTAATTAATCTCTAAGGTCATTCTATTGAATTAAATAAATCAATCTTTATTTAATTTAATCTAACATCATCTCTTTTTTAATTAAATAAATAAAAAAAAATTATTTGATTAAGTCTAAATCATATTCCTCTCATTTTCATTTAAATCAATCCAAAAATATAAATCAAATTTTCACATCAACTAATCTCTCTTTGAATTAATCAAATCCTAATTAATTTTATTCTTAATCACTCCAATCCTCTAGATTTTGTAACTTGCTCAATAAATCATTTCTTTTGATTTATTAAATCTTCTAATTTCTCTCAACATGACATCAAAAGGGAATATTCTTCCAAATTTGTAAATCCCTCCAAAAGGGTTTGTACATCCAACAAGGCATTTAATTTTCTTACATGTCTTTTTCCTTAAGCCTTGAAGTGGTATTAACTTCATTTTCTTCTCCCTCCAACTTTTCATTTCGTTAAATTCGAAATTCCACCTAATTGCATTTAATTTCATAAGGACCAAAATGTGCTCCACCTTTTTCCACTCACATGTTGACAATGTTAGAGTGATAAGTTATTATGCTTAATTAATTATATCATATCGATTAATTAATTAAGTCACTTATTCCTCTTTGTTACTTAAGCTAAAATTAAGCACATTAATAATTAATTAATCATTAATTATTAAGTGTGCACACTAGGGTATCATTTAGGGTTTCCCTTTTAGGGTTTCTTGATCTCCTTCATAAGGATTGATTTCTTTGTAATATTCGATCCTCTTAATGCATTTTACACTTTGAGGTTTACAAAACATCTTCTTTGGTTCTTCATATCTTACGCATGTGACAGGTATCCATATTGCATGTAGGTGATCTTGGTTTCTAACATGGTATCAGAGCCTCGATTTGTAGCCCCTTCTTAGATTTTTTAGAGGATTTCATTGTAGAGCTCGTTCGGAGTCCCTCGAGGGTTTCAATCCTTGAGCATCATTATGCAGCATCTTGGATCAGATTGGGGTCTTTCGATGGATTCAGAGCACTGGAAAAAGTCAGAAATGGCTTTCATTTTATTGAGTTTCATCACCGTTTGCCAGATCTACGAGGGTTGTAAGATCGATGATTTTTCTGATAGATCCAGGGGTCGCCAAATTTTTGGAGCACTTTGGGCCCAAACAGACCTCATCGTTGGATTCATAGCACCCAAAAACCCCTATTTCCATATAATATTCATTTGATTTGGACACAGTCATCCAGAGAGGCAAAAAAAATTTGCCCAAGGGCCGTACGGCCCCCAGGGATGACTCTCGAGGCACAGATTTCGAGAAAAATTCAAAAAATCATTAAAAAAATCCAAAAATTCTTTAAAAATTTGCACCGCCAGTTATAAAAAGGTCTGCCATCGGCGGCCACCGAGCGGCCACCAGGCAGCCGCTGGTGCACCACCGTCGCCGGTGGGTTCTACTAGCCCCTGAGGGCTTAACTCCTTAGCACCGGTCATATTGGGGTCCAGACCCCCGAGTTCAGCCCTCCGCCTATTTTTTGGCCCCGCCCCAGTCATGTGGGTGACCAGGGGCCACGCCGCAGCCCCCTAGCCGCCAGCCCCCTAGTCCACCTAAGTGACCAGGGGCCGAATATGTTTAGCCCCTGAGGGCTTATTGGAGACCTTATTGGGCAGTTTTGAGTAGTTTTACGGAAACACACATAACTTTCACATACGCCGTCGTTTCTTTGCAAACAAGATATCACCAGAAAGCTATTTTTGAGCTCTACATAATGGTGCTAGTGTAATTTTCTGGTTTTTCTTTTTTGATGCCTTTTTCAGCCTCGGAAGTCAGATGTTGCCTTTTTCACTCTAGGAGACGTATCTTGTGACTCGCTTATCCATTTTTCACAATTTTTCGTGGCGTCGGAAAGCTTGTTTCAGCCTCTATGCAGATCTAAGGTCATTTAAAAAAAAATGTGTAACTTATTTTATGCATGCATTAATTTTTGTTTCATGTGCTAGGTTTGCATTTTTGCCTATGTTTCTGTAGTTTTGCACTATCTCCTTATGCAATAATTGGGTATTGTAATAACAAACTAATATAAATTTCCACTAAGGGGGGTTCTTGTATCCATCTTTCATGATTGGTGACAACTCACATGAGTTTTTCTGGTTTCTTGTTGTCTCCTTCTAGCTTCTTTCTTGCTTAACTGGACACATTATTGGTTTTCTTCGGTTCTTATTAAGTGTGCACACTAGGGTTTCATTTAGGGTTTCCCTTTTAGGATTTCTTGATCTCGTTCATAAGGATTGATCTCTTTGTAATATTCAATCCTCTTAATGCATTTTACACTTTGAGGTTTACAGAACATCTTCTTTGGTTCTTCATATCTTTTGCATGTGACAGGTATCCATCTTGCATGCAGGTGATCTTGGTTTCTAACAGACAAGTGTCATTGTGTCATTAGTTGGTGTTTGATCCCAAATTCATCCATTTTTCCTCATCCTCCATCTTTCTCATCTATAAGTAAGATTTTCTCATTTGTATTTTGGATTCACAACTTTATGTAATGTCATTATCTTGAAATTTTCAATTTGTTCATCCATTGTTCATCCTTTTTCATAGTTTTCATCAAGTTTCATAGGTAGGTTATGGTAAAATCTCATCAAGGAGCATCTACATCAATCATCATTCAATCTTACAAGGAATTTGGAAAGGGCCATTTTCCACATCAAAATGGCACCAATTCCCCCATGGGATTGAGAGTTTGATCATTTAAATAGGATTTAATATCTTTTTTATTTTGTTCATATTATTTCTTGTTTTCATCTTTCAAATGAATTTCATGGGGAATGTTGTTTCTAGCTTGCATTTGGGACTAATTGTGTGTTTGTTCTTTGTGTTTGTGCAGGTCTAGGATCACCATTCACAGTAAAATGCTATCAAGTTCAAGATTAGTGTCAAGTGTTTGGACTAAGTTGTTGTAGATGTATTTCATTTTGTGATGAAGAGTTGAAGGAACGCCTTTCATTGCTACCTAAGATAAGATTGCATGAAAGTTCATAAGGAATAACATGGATTGGTGTATTTAAGGTGGACACTCCAACAATAAGAGGCATAATGATTACCCCTAGTGGTTGCTTTTTGACATTGTTGAATCCCTTAATAGAGAGAGAGAATTAGGTTGAATGGTTGATTGATCAATGTCAAGCCTATCCAAAATGGTCACACTACACACATTAAGAGAAAAAAAATATCTACAAGAGTTCTATTTATCCCTTTTCATTTATATTGTGCTATGATCATGAAAGGTTCTTTTTTTTTTTGCACGTCCAAAGAGGGGAGTTCACTTTGGTGGAAAAAAATGTCAACATTTAGTCCTTGAATCATGGATGTTATATCAGTTGGTGGTACATTTGAATGGATAGGAACATGTTGTAAGGATATTTGGACCATGTCGTGATAGTGAGGGGAGGCTTGAATAAGGTCCCACAATGATATCTTAGTAGGAGTATTCTTAAGTTGCTCATCAAGATTATATTCCTTGCGACCTGGCAAGAAAGGGTTAGTTGGGATAGGACAATTAGGAAATGGTAATGGTGTCAGCGTTGGTTGTTGTGGTTGCATATTATTTCTAGTGTTATAATTATGAGCAATAGAATTATGAATCTATTGCTACAACATATTATTTTGAGGTGGGTAGAGGGTGAATTAAGGTTTGTGTGAAGGAGGATAAAGGATGAGTTGAGGTTGAATAATATTAACATCCCTTAGTGAATCAAAGTCAACATTGTCTTCGAAGGGAATAATATCATTATTGTCAATGTTATCTTTGTCTTAGATCATAATATCATCCATAGAAGGAGATTTCTTAGGAGAACAATAGAGGTCACATGTTCATGACAATTAAGGTTTGGTTCATTGAAAATAACTTCATGGCAACTAAGGTAGTTATTAGTGGTTGAATGTGTTTGATTATTGGTAATGGGGAGATTAAGAAAATACTCTATTTGATAAATCCATATTATCTACCCTACTAGGAGAGATTGTAAGATGTTCATCTAAGGTTGAAATTTGCAAAGTAGCTTCATCACAAGTAGGAGAGGCATCAAGAGAAGGACCATGGTGATTTCTAAATAGATCTTCCATAAGATAGGTACATTAGGGAAGTGAGGGGTAATATGTTCATGATCTTGAATAGATATATCTTCTAACACCAACCGATCCTCTTTGTGTCGAGGAGGGATATTAGGAGGAGAACAAGTTGGATTATCACAATTATGGAGACTAGGTATGGTAATCTATAGAAATGTTTGTATGATATCATATTTTTGTTGTGTTTTGTGATCATCATGATTACTTATTATGATGTCCTCTTCTTTAGGAATGTTATGTCCAATAGGAGAGGTAAGAGGAGAGAAGCAACTCAAATTTTCAAAACTCTCATCAATTGGTTCTTCCAGCACTAAAATATTTGCTTCACAAGTGAGAGATAATAGGAGAAGAACAAATGTGATTTTTATGATTATCCAAGGTTTCTTTCACTAGACTAACCTTATCCACAAAATGGGAACTAGGAGAGGGATCTATGATGAAAAAATTTAGAGAGGGGAAAGAACCTCATATTCATATGCATTTAACAAAATTTTCTTACAACATGTAATAAGATCTAAAAATAGAACATGCAAGATGATAAATATAGAACTTTGTAATGAAAACATGATGGAATGATTATTCTACAAACTTGAAATGTAACTATGCTAAAGCAAAGATTCAAAAGAGGAATGCAATTTTTTAGATTTTAAAGATGACAATTGGTGATTATGATATGTAACAAGATGAGAATGAAAACTTCAAATTTAAACTATGAAGTACGTTTTCTACCTCATCCATTTCCATTTTTTGGCTTGCATAAATGATCGGTCAACTAGGCCTTTTTCTAGGCTTTTTTTTTTTGGATTTGATCATTTATGAGCCTCTATCTTTGATAAAATATCTAAAAGATATTAATGCAGTAGCTGAGAATTGATGTGCAAAGATCATTGCAACCTAAGCAAAGATCTATGATCGGATCGTGTGCTATTAATTGTCAACACCTAGAGGCAATTACATTTGAGCTGAGGCAGTGTGTATCTTTTGTTCTAGATATATAAGGAGGGCTATGACACAAAAGGAAAAAGGATTTTTACAGGATATATTTTATTTGTTAAGAAAAGTTTCTTTAGTTTTCTTAGGGTTTTAGAATTATTTTTAGAAGCAAGTTGTAGAACTACTTTACTTTGGCATGTTATATCTATTAAGGTTTTTAAACTATTGTCAGATTGGCATCCAACCTCTATTTAAAAGTTCATTTGATATTTAAAAGCATGAATTATTGAGGAGAAAATTTGAGACAGAGCATGTATGGCCTTTTTCAAGTTTTCTTTCTTTATATTATCATTTTGAATGAAACACTATGTCTTGCAAGCTAAATCTATGTAGTTTAAGTAGCATATTTTTATTCCTTATGCTCGTATGGTAGAGTAGTGACTTAAGAAAATTGGACTATGTCATTGGACTTCTCAGTTTTACTAAAAGTTGTCATTTTGTTGTGCTATGTTGTAATAGGAGGAAGAGTTCATGTGATTTATGAAATACTGTTCTATTACCCATAAGAAATCTTTATGTTTGATCGAAACATAATGAACAATGCCTACGAAAACATTTGAAAGTCTACATTGGGCTTGAAGTTAGCCTTTGTTGTTCATTCTCTTTCCAACAATGAAAGGTTGCGGCATTCTATGTCTATTTATATCAATCATAGGAATGATTTGGGTTTGAAATGTTGTAAAAGCTTTGACACATTGCCTTTTTTTTGTGTTTATATTTCCTTCTCCCCTTATCTCAAAACCCCAAAGAAGATCCACCTTCCTATAAAAACCCTAGAGCTATTTAGTGAGAAGCAATTTCTCCCCCACTCGTTGAATTTCCCATAAGACTATTAGAGAGGCGCAAGCTTTGATGATCAACAAAAAATATGCATGAAATGAGATAATTTATGTTAAATTCAATCAAATACATGTTACAGAAACTTAGTGAACTAATACAGTTAGGCAATGGCATCAATTATAACCTTAAAATTGGGTTTTTTCAGTTCTGTAAAGGGTAGTTTCAAAGGTGAAAAGGGACTGATTTGCTCAAGGTGGTGAATCAGTCCTAGTGAGGGATTTTTAAAAAATTAAAAAAAAAATTGATGTATTTTCATGTTTTATGAGTGCTATAATGTAGACCTAAGTTAAAAATCCAAATTTTCAAAAAAATTAAATGAAGTAAGATGCCAACAATGCAACCTAAATGCACCTTTTTATGAATGCAAAATTTAACATCTAGCATGCCAATTAACTAATGCAAAATCTAATGCAAATTAAATGAAAGGCTAGATTGACATGATGGAGAACTCCAAATCAAAAAAGAGAAGTATTCAAAAAGCAATTTCACCAAAATGAACCATAGATTTTAAACTGGTGGAATGTTATGACTCTCTTTTGCTCAATTAGGGTCTTTCACCTAATGAAAAGAGATAGATCCCACACCCAAAATCTAAGTGGTTCACTCAATATAAGATATGTATGATGAAATTATGTCTAAATGCAATGATCTAGATGTAGATAATTGATAAAATAGATTTATTGAGAATGTAAAACCATTGAAATGCAACTTGTTTGAAAAAACATTGTGTAATGCAAAAACACCTAGAAATATGGACAAAACTAAACAAAAATGAACCAAACTGAAAGTGTACACCTGAGATATGGATGGAGACTTGAAATGACTTCTATAATGCTATTTATACTAACTTTTAAGCATGGTGGGACTCATTCGCCATTCTAGTTGAATCAATCCTAGTTTTGTGAAACTGTTTTAGAACCTATTTCAAACAAAAGGGTATCCAAAAATAGCAAATGAGTCCACTTTTGAATTTTTGAATATTCATAGGTGGAATCAAGAGTTTTCAATCTATGCTTTCTACTTCTTTAGGTGTCTGGTTCTGAAATTGTCGGATTTGGGCCTGAAAAATGACTTTTTGTTGATGTTTTTCCTTATCCAATGAAGAAATGACTTGAACAACTTTGCAATGTAATCTTCAATCATTTCTAAGTCTCCAAGATGCCTAAATATATAAACACACAATACAAGAGAGAAATATTGAATGTTAGGGCATGGGGGTTTGCCTTGGTCAAACCCCTTTTAGATAATTAAACCAAAATAGAGAAAGAATGTAATGAAGCATGCAATAATGGATTCAATATCTTGCCATGATGTTTGATCTTGAATTTTTCCAACAACACATGAAGAATATACCCTTGAATATCTTAAAATTGCTACCTTAATGACTTGAAATGATGAAACCCTAACTTGATTGACTTGAGATGGAAGAATGATGGATTAATGAATAATGGTTATGATTAAGGGTTTAGAGACTTGATTTTATAGGAAATACACCTTATTAGCCTATAAATTGGATCCCTAATGCCAACATGTAAAAATAATAAACTTAAATTTTAGTTTTTCTGTACAAACGTAAAAATTTACCCAAATGGGACTCATTCATCACAAGTGGCGAATTAGTCCCAGTGGGGATATTTTACCAGATAAGATGATGGGAAGCTAATAAATAAGGTTTATATGGTGACTTTGTCTGGCATTCCATCAAATATTACCTAGGGATGCATAATATGGGGTAATAGGGGCCTATTAGTGATGATGTAAAGGTAAATTAGGGCTTGGGACACAAAATTCAATGTGAAAGTGTGATTAAATACACTTTACAACACTAAAATGAGGTCCACATAGCCTAGGAAGGCACAAGAACCAATGTGAATGCGCAAGACACATTACAAAACTAGTTTAAAATTTAGTTTATTTTACAAGCCTTCTAGACTGATGTTATAATGTTATTAAACACATTTTATAATATTGAATTATGGAGAAATGGGTTTTCTTAAGTCTAGAAAAGTGTGAAAGTCTCTTACAACACTTTACAATTCCTTTACAAGACATCATTAAATGCATTTGAAAGGGTCCAAGACCTAGTTTTAAAGTGTAAAACACCTCACAACATTGAATCAAGGCCTTGTTAAGTCCGGTTTATCATCAATTATTCCACAAATCAAGCAAGTTGCCTCTTTTCTATGGTATAGGTAGGTGTGTAACTCCAATCATTATTAGAACTTGTGTCAAAGAATGAATTATTTATATATGACTCTTTGGACCATGAGGGTGAGATTTTGGAGATTTTATTGAAAGGAGGTGTGGAATCTGACGACCCCCAATTATCACAAAAGAGTCTTGTTGTAGGTGAAGAATTATCATCAACTTGTATAGGTTCAAGTTTTGATCTAGGAATGAAAGGATTAGGGGAGTTGGAAATGTTGTGATCATACGATTCATAGCTTCATTCATCTGTGTCAATCATGAATATCTTATTGTTTTATTCAAATATCATTACATGGTGAAGAGTAGATGGGACTCCTTTCATAGCATGAATCCATGGTCTCCCTAGGAGAATATTGTATGGATAGAGGTAGGTGACACTATAGGTCCAACCTCAATAGGTAATGTTATCATCCCTAGTGGCTGCCTATTAACATTGTCAAAGCCATGAATGTGAACATCATTAAGTTGAATGAGATTTTTGTCTATGTCAAGTTTGTTTAGGAGGTCCATGCTACAAACATTAATTTTTTCTCCATTGTAGATGAGAGTGTGTCTAACTAAGGTTTCATTAATGATCACCTTTATCATCAATGGATCTTTCTTGTTTTCAATCTCAAGCGAGGGTAATTCATATTTATAGAATGTGATTTTTGACTCAGTGTCTTGCATGGGGAAAGAGGAGGATATTGCATTATTTTATTTTATGTAAGATTTATCCTCCTTTTTTATTTGCAACATTTCTTGAAATAGAAATTTGAATGTAGGTGATAGTTGAATAATTTGCCATACAAATATATTAGTAAGAGTGTTTTTAATGTCTTCAACACTAGGTACTCTATGTTGAGAAAAAGGAAATGGAGTGGGAGTGATGTGTGATCCCCTATATGTTTGAGTCACTAAGTTACAACTTAATGGCTACAAAACATTGTTATTATTAATATGCATCATGGATTTCAGGAAATATCTTTTTTTTGTGTGATTCACTAGTGGAGGTGACTTAGGAAGCTCACCAATTAAAGGAGATCCCACTTGTGTTGTCATAACCTCAAGAATCTTGTCTTTAGTTGCATTAATTGTTAGTGAAGGAGATTATAATGTCACTTTATTATCTTCACCTAGTGAAGGTTTAGTGTTTGAAGGATATGTGTCAATGTTCATATTTTTTTGCACCAAGTTATTCTGCCTAGGAGGAGAGTTTTTAGGAGAATGACAAGCAAAATGTTCTTGAAATTCAAAGGTTGGTTCTTCTAAAAGGAATTCATCACAAGTATGGGAATAATCAATGGTTGAATTTTATTTCTCACCAAGGGTTTCACTAGGTGAAGTGGGACAACTAAGATTCTAATGACCATCATTGATTGTGTTTTCTAATATCAAATTATGTTCTTCACAACTAGCAGAGATACTAGGGAAAGAAAAAATGTTATTGTCATGATTACCTATGGTTTTGTTGTCTTGTTCATCAATTTATTGGCCACTGAGAGAGGTAAGAGGAGAGAAACAACTAGGATTCTCAAAACTCTCATTGATTGGTTCTTCTACCAAAATATCTTTGTCACCAATAGGAGAGATATTAGGATAGGAACAAATATGATCGTTAGGAATGTCCAACATTGTATTCTCTTACACAAAAACACTCTCAAAGGGAGGGGATAGGAAATATTTATTAACATGTCTAAATATGCAAGACACTAACATTGTGTGAAAAAAAAAAAAGAGTACGTGTAACCATTTCATGCAATGATTCAACAATGTAAACAATGTATATCCAAAGATGCAAAACACTTTTATCCAATGTATGCAAAACTTTAAGAAAGTAAACAATGTATATCTGAGAATGAAAAGAAATTTTATCAAACTTATGCAAAGTTTTATGAATAGAAACATTGTGTATGAAAAAGTGAAAAGTAATTTTATCTATGTTATGCAAAACCTTAAAAAATGTGAGCATTTTCAGATCTAATGAGGCTTGTAATTGAAATGATTTCAAAAATGACTACCCTAAATTGATGTTTTTTACCTAGATGCATAAAACAAATGTTCTCGAAACTTTCTAGACTTATAGTATATGATACTAGGAGGATTAGAAAGTGCAAAAATGAGGTTTCTGACTTTGTAATAGATAGTTGAAAAATCTAGAATGGGAGTAAGTCGTCCAGAATGGCGAATTAGTCCCAGTTAGAGTTTTTTTCAAAATTTTCAAAAATTTTCAATTGATTTTGATGCTTTTTAGTTTGTATGACTTGAATACTAAATGAAAATGTAGTTATCATATTTTTTTCAATGATTTAAAATGCAAACTATATGCACTTTCACAAATGCAAAATTTGACAACCCTTGAATGCAAATTAACTAATGCAAAATGCAATGCACTGTTAATGCAAGATAATTCTAGGATGATGATGGAATCCAAAGTTAGAAAAGAAAGTATTCTAAAGGTGGATTCACCAAAATTTGGACAAATATTTTGGCACCACAAGGCTCTCTAACACTTCTAGGGTTCATCACCTACAAGGAGAGAGGTAGGCCAAAATTGTAATCTCCCCAATCAATACTAATGCAAATATGAATGAAATATTCCTAAATAGAATGTCATAAATGTAAAAAAATAATGAAATATGTTGATTATTAATGAAAAACTAATTAAATGCAAGATGTTTGAAAACATAATGTGATATGCAAAATGATCTAGAAATGCAAGTAAACTATAATAGAAATGAATGAGACTGGAGAGGTGCACCTAGAAGCTGAAGAAGGATAAAATGAAGGTGTGGAATCATAAAATACTTAATGCAAAAGCCAACTGGGACACTTACACCAATTTGGAAGACATAGTCCTAGATTTGGAAAACTATTCTGGAGCTCGTTTCAGTCAAATGGGTATCCAGATCTATAAAAACTTCTAAAAAATAGGTACAATGGGACTAATTCACCACTGATGGTGACTTAGTCCACTTTGGCTTTTCTGAAAATATGACAGTAGAGTCAAAATCTCTTGGTTTGCTCTTTCTTTTCTCTAGGTGTCTAGTTCTGAAACTACCAAATTCGGGCCTTAAGTTACTTTTTGTGAATATTTTGACCTTTCCAAAAGGGATATGACCTCAATAAGTTTGAAACCTATTCTTCAATAATTTCCAATCCATCCAAACACCTAAATTTGCAATCACACAAAGGTAGAGAGAGAAAATGATGATTCTTAGGGATTGGGGTTTGCCTTGGTCAAACCTAGTTTAGGTAATTAAACCAAAATGATGAAACATGAAACAATGTAATTAGAAACTTTCCATGATGAAGGATCTTAAATTATTTCAACAATGGATGAAGAATATTTCTCTTGAATGCCTTAGAAAGCTATCTTGATGACTTAGAATGCTAAAACCCTAGCTTGCTTGACTTGTGATACAAAATGAACGATGAATGGTAATTGAATTATGAATTAGGGTTAAAGGTATCCTTTTATAAAGGAGAGTTAAGTCAATTTCTAGAATAAGGATCATGATCAAGGGCCAAGATTAAATTAGAAAATAATTTATTCAAAGGTGGAGGTTAATTGAGAGAGTAAAGACATGGATAGATAAATACTTGAGGTGTAAGATAAGATTGGCACAGAAAAAGAGTTTTCTAGAGAAAATTAAATAGTAAAATTATTTAATTTAGGTGGCCAACATAGGAGAAATAAATAAAATATTAATTTATTTATTTAAAAATAAAGGCGAGAACAAATAATTAGATAATTAAATAATTAAAAATAATCATTTAATGGAGAGGGGAGGGAAAATTAAATAATTAAAATATTTATTTAATTATAGAAGAAGAGGGAAAAAATAACTTTTAAATTAAAATAATATTTAATTCAAAAGTGGGTGGGGGGAAGCACCATTAGACTTAAATTCTTAATAAAATTCAAGAAAAGGGTGAAAGCCATTTACAATTATTTACAACACCTTTACAAGACATGCATTTTATTCAATTTGCAAGGGTCCAAGACCTAATGGGGATGTGTAAAACACCTCACAACACT